>CM067523.1:19828476-19975976 GCA_034509495.1 Acestrorhynchus altus
CTCACAAACTGATATTAATGTTGATAACGCTGCATGTGGAGATGAAAGCCTGAGCCGTCAGTGATCAGACAGGCTGCAGGAGGAATGCAGTGTGTGTGTGTGTGTGTGTGTGTGTGTGTGTGTGTGTGTGTGTGTGAGTGTGTGTGTGTGTGTGTGTGTTGATGCATTGCTCAAGGCAAACACAGCTTAGGGCTGATCATTATTACTTATTTGACTGCTTTCGTCATCAACTACTGAGCAGTCCTGAATTTGAATATGAGCTCAGGAACACTTCACCAAATTATAACAACTTTGGTCTCATCACACTCTGGGTTCTTTATAGTGCTGAACAACAGTTCTCTTTAATACTTCTCTTTAGAAGGGTTCTTGATAATATTGAAAAGGTGTTTTCCTCACTACTGAAAAATATTTTTCTATACAGTAGTACATGCGAAGGGCCTTCTACAGAACTGAAACAAAGTTATCTGTACAATAGTAATAAAAAATTTTCTCTATAGTCCTGAAACAAAGTTTCCTACACAGTAGTAGGAATAGTGAATACAGTGAAATAGTTTTCTATACAGTAGTACTGAAAGTGGTTCTCTATAGTACTGAAAAAGAGGTTCTTGCCCAGTAGTACTGAAAAGTGTTATGAATCATACTGAAGAAGAGTTTTCTATACAGTAGTACTGAAAAAGTATTCTCTACAGAACTGAAATAGTTTTCTAATAGTGATCATAATTACCACAAAGTTCCATTTTCACAATGACTGCACTTACACTGGCCAAACACAACTGACATCTCATCCTTCAAAGGAGGACCTTCAGTCTAAGCAAGTCTGAAGAGACATCCCTTTCTCCTACCAAACTGAAAAAGAGTTTTCTGTATACTAGGACTGAACATGGAGACTCCATTGGTTTCTCCATACAGTAGGACTGAAAAGGGGTTCTTTATTACACTGAACAAGGGTTCTCTATATGATAGCACTGAAAAAAAAATCTGAACAGGGGTTCTGTATAGTACTAGAAAGTAGTACTGAAAAGTGTGACAACTGAGCAATCCTGAATTTGAACATGGGCTCTGGATCACTTTGCCAAATTATAAGCTTTATTTTTAACACATCTCAGCAAAAATGGTTCTTTATAGTATAGAAAAAGTATTCTCTATAATACTAAAAAAGTTAAATTTACAGTACTGAAAAATCTATACAGTAGTACTGAAAACAGTTTTCTATAATATTGAACTGACAATGGATACCTTTCTATAATACTGAATACCTTTATATAGTACTGAACATGTAAAGGGGTTCTGTTTACAGTAGTACTAAATGGGATCTCAACAGTACTGAAAAATGGTTCTTCATTATACTGAAAAGGTTTTTTTTACTAGTACTGTGTTCCTATTTTTTTCTTTATAGTACTGAACAATGGTTCTCAATGTACTGAAGAAACAACCTCTACAGGGGTTTTCTATGGTACTGGAATCGATTGTTTATGACAAACATGACCAAGAACATTAACTATAAAGGACAGAAGGTCTCATTTTGATAATGTCCAAACGTAAAACCAGCAGCTCAGATAAAGCGGAGGGCATTGATAGAAGAATTCAGAAGATGCTTTTGGGTTCTGCATGTCCTGAGTTCCACTCAGGAGCAGCTACACTGATGCAGACAGACGTGTGTGTGTGTAGAGTGGGAGTGTGTGTGGAGTGTTTTATCTGTCTGGACACAAGTGCACACACATACACACTAATATGGACAGACGTACTGAGAGGGAAAGCTCGGGGCTTACACACACACACACACACACACACACACACACCCCAAATCCATCCACTTGCACATAAACACCCCAAATCCACACGCAGCCACACACACGCACACACACTGCCACAAGACGACACACACCCAAACACTTGCGTAACTGTCTCCTGATCTCTACATGACCCCAGAATGTGTGTGTATAATCCCTACATGAACTCCTGGACAATTTCTGCTGTATCCACATAACTACATTCCTCACTGACCATAACATCCAGCCTGTCTGTATCATATGCACCATAAAAATGTAAATATGTGCATAGTTGTGAACATAGACACAGTGCTGTTAAAGTGTATTACGCCCTTACAGATTTCTTTTGTTTGTGCTTTTTTTGTCACACTTACATTTTTTAGATTAATAAACAAATTTTAATATCAGACAAATATTCTGTAAGTATACATGTGATTAAATGGGTTTTTGTGTTCTTTTTGGACAGAAGTGGTTTTCACCTTGGAACTCTCCAATGGATACCATTTTTCCTTTGGTAGGTCAGCCAGTCCTGGGGAAGGTTGACCACTGTTCCATGTTTTCTCCATTTGTGGATAATATCTCTCACTGTGGTTTGCTGGAGTCCTAAAGCTTTTTAACCCAAATGGCTTTGCAACCTTTTCAGGGCATAATGTGTTGCTTTTTGGGATCTTTTATCTACTTCATGTTGTCAGACAGTTCCGGATTCTTCATGTCTTGCAGTAATCAGGCCTGGGTGAAGCTACTGAACTCAATGTTCCACAAAATGGGTTTGATCAGTTGTGGGGGGGTTGAAGGTCCCAATGAGCACAATGCCGCACAGCCCTCCACGTGCTTGCCAGAGGTAGCCTGACTGCCATTAGGTACCGAGATGAGATCCTCAGACCCCTTGTGACACAATATGCTGGTGCGGTTGGCCCTGGGTTCCTCCTGATGCAGGACAATGCTAGACCTCATGTGGCTGGAGTGTGTCAGCAGTTCCTGCGAGATGAAGGCATTGAAGCTATGGACTGGCCTGCCTGTTTCCCAGACCTGAATCCAATTGAGCACATCTGGGACATCATGTCTCGCTCCATCCACCAACGTCACGTTGCACCACTGACTGTCTAGGAGTTGATGGATGTCCAGGTCTTAGTCCAGGTCTGGGAGGAGACCATCCACCACCTCATCAGGAGCCTGCCCAGGCATTTTAAGGAGGTCATACAGGTATGTGGAGGCCACACACAATACTGAGCCTCATTTTGACTTGTTTTAAGGACATTACATCAAAGTTGGATCAGTCTGTAGTGTGTGAATGTGAGTGTATGTTAGAATTTTCTACAGTACTGAAAAGGGGTTCTCTGTACAGTCATTTTCAAATGTAGAAAGCAATATACAGGAAGGTTTCTTAACCAGTGGGCTGCTGTAAAACACATTCTATTGGTCACAGGTCCATCCTCAGGTGCTAGACTGTATTCCATATTCTTAAATTAATAAAGAACGTTGTTTTTTTTTGTTTTTTTGTGGGTTGTTATGCTTTCTAGATATAGAAAGCTGGGCTGTGAGGTGGCAAAGGTTAAGAATTCCTGCTCTACAGTACTGACAAGAAATCTTTATGCCCCTTGCTACTTAATATATGCCATCCCCTGACAGGTACCATTGTGGTTTTAATGTTATACTCTGTAGGCTCTACACTATATAGGGTTATGTAGGGCAATGGGCATAATTTAAGACATAGCCTTAAGGAGCACACTATGAGTCTGGGCTTTAGTCTGAAAGTTAAACATGCATTAATCACAGCAGGCTTTACCTTGTCCTCCAGCGGTAAAGGCCTCAGATATCAGAATGATCTCTTTCCCTCTGTGTGTGTGTGTGTGTGTGTGTGTGTGTGTGTGTGTGTGTGTGTGTGTGTGTGTGTGTGTGTGTGTGTGTGCGTATGTGTGTGTGTGTGTAAGTGTATATCCATTATGAGTGTGGAGTGATGGTGGGGGTACTTACTCTCAGATTGTAACAGACTGCATTACCTAAAGGACTACAGCATAATAGAAGAAAAGAACTGTAGGCTGAATGGGTAGGGCTAAACTGCTGTAGGCTGAATGGGTGTGGCTAAACTCTTGGAGATTATATGGGTGGAGCTACTCTCCTATAGGCTGATTAACACACAAAATATACACTTTGCAAGCGGCTATATGTTGTTTTCTAGGCTTCATAACTCGTAACTTCATAAACACTCTAGAGACATGATACACATATTGTAACAAATTACAGGACTTACCATGTTACCATTAATCCAGCTCAGAATACAGCTAAAATTCACTAATTTCTAACCAAATTACCCACTTTATATACCAAAGGAGCTTCCAGGGCATGTATACTGGAGCAGCTGTGGCCTGGTGATTAAGGAACCAGTGACTGGAAGGTTGCCGTTTGATTCCCTGAAATGGCAAGATATGACTGAAGTGCCCTTGAGCATGGCACTGAACTCCCAAGCCGTTCCACGGCCGCTGAGGATAGGGCTGTTCAACCTGCATACAGACTCTGACTGATCAGAGAGAGGGGGTGGGGCTGATGATGTCACGAATATATTTGGGATAGAGGAAAATGTGGGTTCTAAAGGTTGTGATCTGTACTTGTGATTTCGAGAGCTGTTTATTGCATATGAGCTCTGATTTGTTTATAATATTTAAGTGTGTCTTTGTAAGAGGATATTAAACATTAAACCTGAGTGTGTGAGTGTGTTTAATGGGTTCTACACTAGTTGTATGTTCATATCCTGTTCATATGAATGAAATTATTTTCATGAAAAGTAGTCTAAATCTAATTGCCCATGCCCAGTGTTTCACTTTCACTGCACTCCGCGTCCTAACAGTAAGCCACTGTTCAAAGGAACTATCAAGTCAAAACAAAGTTAAACTATAAAACTGTCAGTTGACAGCTGAATATGAAGTTATATTACTGGTCTTTTCTTAGATTAGGATATTTTCAGGTGCATATTTTACAGCTGGGTAATGCAGTGTAACATTATATCAAATTAGAATTATATTCAGCATCAGTTATTATTTTAGGAAATATTTTGTTAAATGGTTGGTTGCTTGAAACATATCCCAGAAAACAAGCATATATTTTAACATATATTGTCAGTCAGGTCCTGCTAGTTCAGGGAGTCAAACCATCAACCTTCCAGTCACAAGGCTGGTGTCCTAACCACCAGGCCACAGCTGCAGAGGATTTTTTTCTTTTGTCTTTCCACAGATGGTTTTACTTTCGGTTCTTGATATAGCATTGAGGGATCCTTAAAAAATATTTGGGGCTGTAGACCCAGTAGCCTAGGCCAGGCAATGCTCCTTATTAACAGGCCTGCTAGGACCCTCACCCACAATCACTACCCTAGCATTAGCATGCTAACTATGGGCCATATTTACAATGTTTTTAAGTCAGGGCCCTTGTCCCCACTGACACCACATCACCAAAATTACATTTTAGTAGTCTGAGACTTTTAAATAACATTAAAGAACTCACCACTTTTTTTCAAAATTATCTGGAGAAAATTAAACAGGTTAAGTATGCATGTAATTCAGTCTAGGAAACATTTGATTGAGAATTTAAAGGAGTTGGTTGGGCAACTGGAATATAGCTTCCCATCAATGTTACTGATAACTGTATGGATGTGTCTCCACCCAATGAGTATGGTGGGGCTGAGTGGAGTGACCACTCTGCCCCTCCTCCACCTAGTGGTCATAAGTTCCAACTTCAGTATATTTCTGAAAGCCCTCTGCATCTCTTCCTTTCTCCACCATCAATAGCCACTATCTCCACCATCATTCTCTGTTGCAGCATCGCTCTCTCCTTTATATGTATTTGCCATGGTGAAGCAACCTCCTGAAACACACACACACACACACACACACACACACACACACACACACACACACACACACACACACACACACCTTAATGCTTCGTTGTAATGTGACTGACCTCAGGCCTGCAGCGGTCAGTCTTAACTGTGGTTCAATACCTCAGTAATGAACAGTGCAATGACAACATCCTCAACACCCCAAATATGATCAGCCTTGAGAATCTCCTATCCAGTTGTACCTTAAAATAGAATATATGGAGAAAAGTTTTGGGACACCTGTTCATTCCCGGTTTCTTCTGAAATCAAGGGTATCAAAACGTTTATCTTGCTGTTGTTGGAGTAACTGTCTCACCTGTCAAGGACAGGCTCTCTACAAGATCTTGGCGCATTTCTGCGAGATCCGATTGCCTTCACTGACAATGGCATTAGTGAGAACAGGATGTTGAATGATCACCACCCCACCTCATCCCCAACTCTTCCCCAAATTACTGGATGGAGCAACAAATTGCTATATCTCTCAGCTTGTCAACAAATGCACGTGTATAGCTGTGCATGAGGGGGTGCTCAAAGCATGATTTGTGTTTACCACAGTAGTGCAAAAGTTAATCAAAATCCCCATTTCAATTCTCAATTCTCTTACTCGGTCAGAAAGGCTCACCATGCCAGTGAGTGGCCAATCATGGATGAGTCTTCTCTCTTCAGTTCTGTAGAGGGTTCTCTCTGACCCAGTGGTCTTCTTCACACTACTGCACTCATCTGAGGTGCTTACACACCCCATGCTCTCATCAACACCTCACTGCTGCAGAACACCAGCTTCACACACTACTACTCTCTCTCTCAGTCTCCTCTCTCTTTTTTTCTGTTAATAGTTAATACAGGTTCCATCTTCTATAATGACCAACGTATGTGTGTGTGTGTGTGTGTGTGTGTGTGTGTGTGTGTGTGTGTGGAATTTGGCGGCTGGCAGGCTGACAGCAGATGAATGGGATTCTTCTGCAGAATGGAAAGACAGTGATAAGAATGGCACTCAGAGAATGTGTATATGTGGTTGCTTCTGTATCATAACACTATCATATGCAACACACACACACACACACACACACACACACACACACACACACACACACACACACACACGGGTCATATTTCTAAGCATTCATACAGCCCACACTAAAGAGACAATTTACAAAACAGTACTAACTGGGTGTACACAATTACATCTGGAACATGCTGTGTATCACTTTTGTACATTTATCTTCCAGCCTTATTCCCAAACAGTTAGAATTCATTTGTCCCTCAAAATTCTACACACAATACCTTGTACCGTAATATAGCAAGCACTGTGAAGACTTTTCTGAATATGCTTCCATTGCTGGTTCTTCAGTGTCACTTAGGACACTTTTCCACTGCGGTAACACCATTTCTCTATAGCTCTAGAACTGGGTACATTTTCACTTTCACTTAGTTTTAAGTGACCTGAGTACGGACTAAGTGAAGTGTGACCTTGCAGAGTGCTGACTGGCCAGAGAGAATGGTCATGTACGTTCTGTTCTATTGTGAGCTAGAACTGGGTTATGTTATGTTGGTTTTAGGCCATTATTATTATGTAATTATATAAAGTTTTCCTCGAGGCTCAGGTTACATCTGTGATCTCGTGTTGTTTACTGTTAACACACACAGCTGTACTGAATCCAGCTGTTTCATGGCAGTAACAGAGTTTGGATGTTAAATGAGGTCCTGAACTCCTCATCTGCAGTCATGTTATATAAACAGCACATAAACCACCCCCAGCATATATAATCCTTGCTCATCTGGGGCTCGCTTACTGGAGGTTCTGACCCACACTGCCTCTGCATCTGCAGCCTTTATGGCAAAGTTTATGTTACCAGCTTGATGAATGGAAATACACGTTGCCATGACTACACCACAAGTATGAGTACAGACATTTTATTTACTATCAAAGCCCACCAGGGAAGCTATGTGCATGTTTTACGTGGAATAATGATGGTAAAAGTAGTGGTGAAAAAAATAAAAACACACTAACACCCTGCTGCATGTATCCCTCCACCACTTTAATGATATGCAATAAAAAAACCTATTTTAGGTCCAAAATCTTCTCAGAACTCTGGTAAATCAGTGTCTCGGACATCAGATCGGGTCAGTTTTTATGTGCATTTGGGCTACAGCTCAGATTGCATGTCTCTAAAACTGAGACCTTCACAGCAAACGTCTGAATGAAGACAGATGACATGAATTTTGAAAAAATCCAGTGGGTTTCCCTTTCCATGAACTGTGCAGGCTGTTAGCTTTAGTCCATGTTAGTGCATGCAGTCAGAAAACAAATTCGAATCTGACTTTTGGACAGTTGTTCTTGTAAAGCTGCTGGAGGACACTGGCTTGACACACATTTACTCAGTAAACACTGGAGTAAAGCGAGACAAGTCTAAGCCTGACTCTGGAACATGTGGTTCTGGGGATGTTCTGCCTCAGTCTGGGAGGTGCAGTAAACACAGACAGAGCTCTGCTGAAGGCCGTGGCACAATACCCAAACCCCAGCAGAGCTCAGCGGGAGGGGCTGGAGCTCACCCAGGTAATCACCACCGCGAGCTCCTACACTACCTCACTCTACTGCTCTCTCTCTCTGTCTCTCCTCCCTCCCTGACTTTACCGCTCTCTCTTTCATCTCTCTACAAGGGCTGGGCAATAAAAAATATAATATCCCAATATATTTTAGCTGAACGTCAATATATGACAGAATAGAGCCGAGTAGAGGAGCAGCATATAGCAGGGTGTGGAGCAGAGGGGCAGAAGATGAATGAACCCATATCACACTCAGTTTATGTCTCCAATATAGATATAAATATTAAAAACCCTACCTTGACTGAGTCTCTCTACTACTATCTCTCTCCTCTCTCTATATATATACAGGGGTTGGACAATGAACCTGAAACACCTGGTTTAGACCACACAATTTATTAATTATAGCGTACTGAGGCCTACTTTGCAGCCAATACAGCGTCAGTTCGTCTTGGAAATGACATTTTTGGATACAATTGATTGCTTTTAACTTCCCTTTCAGACAGCTTGCTCTTGCGTCCACAGTTAATTCTGTTGAATGTGGTCCGTCCAGTGGTATGCTGACATTACCCTGGATACCGTGGCTCTTGATACATCACAAAGACTTGCTGTCTTGGTCTCAGATGCGCCAGTAAGACGTGCACCAACAATTTGTCCTCTTTTGGTATGTCACCCATAATGTTGTGTTTTGAGCAAAACTGTGCTCTTGATAATTGAACCTTCACACTCTGCTCTTACTCGTGCAATGTGCAATTAATGAAGATTGGCCAGAAGCCTGGTCCAATTTAGCAATGAAACCTCCACTAACATGACAGGTGTTTCAGTTTCATTGTCCAAACCCTGTGTGTGGGTGTGTATATATATATATATATATATATATATATATATATATATATATATATATATATATATATATATATATATATATCCCCTCCTTCTACTCCCTCTCTCTCACTGTCTACCTATCTTCTCCATATGTATCTCTACATCCCTCTTTTTGTAGTGCATCATACCTGCTTACAACAAAGGCTACTATAGCAATAATTTAGGATATCATAGTGACTCATTAGGAACACCCTACCAACCACATGCACCAGCATATCAGTCACCTTGCAACTGCAAGTCAACCACCCATTGGAAAAGTGCTATTTTCCCCATTCTCATAATGTTTTTGACATAGCGTGCATTACCCCATTCCCCAAGTGCCCCAGACCACCATGTGTGGCCCCCAGACCCTCAGCAGCTAACATGCAAATGTCTGTGTCCATATGCTGCACTGTAGTGATGAATCAATCAGATCAATGAGCGGTCACACCCCTGGTGCTAAACCATTGATTTTACGAAGCTGAATACACAGACAGAAATAACATACTCCACAACACCAGGAATGTGTGTGTATTGCAATCAAACAGGTCTATTGGGTAAAGGTGGATGCTGTCTAACCTGCATTTTGCATTTAAATGCTGTTAGATATACAATCTTTCTACTTTTCAGTATATTTTCATATAATTTGTTCATTCCAGTGTACCCACAGTCAGGGTAGGGTCATAGTACAGCCCTAATGTCTATATTGGACCCATGTCTTAAAATTCTTACACAAGTTTGTGCAAATGATTCACATCAAAGCTCCTCTTTAGCTCTTCCTAGATAGTGTACAGATATACTGTGAGCAGTAATATGGGCAGAATAAACATCAATCCCAGTCCTTCTGGGGTTCTACCAGGTAGGCTGTAAGTGTGAAAACATCTTAAAAGCTCAGTTCTGGATTAAGATATTTTGGACACATGGAATAAAGTAGATTGTTACCTGGGCGGATCACATAATCTGTCAAACATGGTGGAAGCACTGTTATGACAGGACAGTATATAGTTCTACAAGTGGGACTGAATCACTGATGTTTACTGACGATGTTCTGCTGACAGAAATAGCAGGATGAATTTTGAAGGGTATAGAGCTCTGCTCTCTGCTCAGATTCAGACAAAATGCTGCAAAACTGACATGAAAGTACTTTCTATTCCAGATGGAAAATGAACCCAAGCATACCACAAAAGCAACCCAGGGCTTATAGCCACCTGACTGGCTGTGACAGCTTCACATGTGAAGAAAAAATTGCAAGAAAGACCCACAAACAACTGAAGGTGGCTGCACTAAAGGCCTGCAAAAGAATGTCAGTGGAGGAAACTGCTTGTCCTGCCCAAAACTGTCCATTTTTATTGTTGCGGCGTGGCACCTCATCACACGTAATTTTATCACATAACTGGTGTTTTGTGGTGAAAACTGTTATAACATTCTAATTCTATGATTCAAAGAAATGCATCTAAACTCAAAAAGGGTCTTTCAGTGGTGCCATAGAAGAACCTTTAGGCTAACGTTGAAACCTTTACTTTTGGCTTGTTCGCTTTCAAAAGGTTTTCCCTGCCATACATATTTCTTCCTATAAAACCAATTCTCAAGAACCCACTGTAGTTGTAGGAACTTTATATTTGAGTATTAATAATCCATATAATATATACACGTCCCTATATTTAGGAGTTAATACAATATAATGCATCATATAATATGATGCATAAACAAATAAATAAACTATCCCTTTATCTATATAATTCTCAGCATTGAAACCTTTCATGGTCATTATATAGACCGACTCTGTCCATCCTGAAGAACAGATAAATGTCATAAATATGTGTGTGTATGCTGGATGGCCCTGCTCACACTGCAGCTGATACCTGGTCAGACAGTGATCTAATGAGCATGGAGGCTTGGTGTGTGTGTTGTCATATTCCGCATGTTAATGAAAAGAGAAAAAGAAGGTTTTGCAGCATACTGCAGCAGTATAACTACAACAAATATGGGACATCACAAGTATGATTACCAGACTATTCCTGTACTTTTGTTTAAACTTGTCAGAATTATTTTGCTTAATTAACATTTGTAAAAGACATTTTTACTGGACAAAATGATTTAAATCTCTAAATGAGAATTAACAGCTATATGAAAGCATGAAACCATAATTCCATTCAAGAGGTTATTTAAAATAATCCCAATATTTATGTATTTATTCATATTATATTAAATTTCACATTATTATTAATATGTTGTTTGTTGTTTATAGATATGAGAGTTTACCAATGACACACAATACAGAGCCCTATCAGAACTGACCAATCAGCACAGAGCTTATTCATATATATATATGTATATATATATATATATATATATGATATATATATATATATATATATATATATATATATATATATATATATATAATATGAGGAAAGCTGTAGGATGTGGGCTCTTTAAAAGAGTACAATGTGTTGCTGGTTGGAAAACTGGGAAAGCTCCTAGCTGCAGGCCACCTCACTGTGTCATTTCTCTTCTAGAAGGGTTAAAAATCTGCCCAGGGAAACTTTCCATTGGCGCAGTGTGAAACAGCCAATAGCAAGGCCTTCCCTGCCAAGCAACATCCGAGCACTCTCACATGATCCACTGTTATGGATCTGGCAATTTACTGTACTCTAAACAAGCCTGCGTGCTGCAGAGAATTAATACCATCAACACGGCAGGCCACACATCCACTCGTCCAGTAAAGGGCTCTGTCTCTTATAGTGAACAATGCACAACATTGCTGTGGTGAATCATCACACAGCCCATTCTACAGAGCCTTTATTAACAATGTCCTGCTTAACAGGCCAGTTTAAGAGTGGCCTGCAGTTCTGGAGTTATCCACTTAGCTCTGGAATGTCCTCATGCTGAAGGAAACACTGAGAGGGGTTCTGTTCTTCTGACTTATATCAAACATGAGCAACAGCACCCTCTACTGGCTATAGCCACCACACACACACACACACACACACACACACACACACACACACACACACTAAATGGTCACTATATGCAGTGTGATCATATTTATACATTTTTGTTTGTATGTTGTATACACTGTAAACTTAATAGCATGTACTAAATTGATTCCAGCCCGTGAAACAGTAGTGTGAGAATGTGTGTGTGGCTGTGTTGCTGACAGTGCAGGGAGAACACTCTGGGAACTGCTATAAAAACTCTGGATTTAGACAAACCTCAAAAGTCAGCACCCGCCCTGCTGCAGGAAACCCTTAAACCACTGCTCAGGGCCAGGGAACAAACAAACAAATTATGAAGCTTCTCATCAAGCCCAACTTACCTTAAAAACCATATAATCAACAAAGAGCATTCACTTTATTAGAAACATGCTCTTGTGCAAGTACTCACTGGCCATTTTATTAGAAACACACCTTGTGCTTCTGCCCAGTATCCATTTAAAATCATTGCTGTCACAAAATATCTATTTTATTTTTTTACTTTTTGCATAATATGCATAACCTCCACTCACTCTTTATATTATGTGACAGTTTCATGATGAACAAAATAACTTTTTCTCCCGAAGTAATGACATGCATATTAAAATCATTCACTGCAGTCCAAAAACATTAAAGACCCAACATTTATTTGTAACTCATCATCAGGGCAAAATATTAAGCGCTTTAAGAATTCATGACTCAACCGTGCTAACAAAAGCGTCCTGTATAAAACAAACCGCTGGAGATTCAGGAGTTTAGAGACTCAGAGCTGGAAGGTGGCTGAGGTCTGGGACATGGCATTGTAGATAAATGAGTTGTTGAAGGGAACAAACTGGTGTGTGATGAGTTTAATGGCTTCCTGAGCTGCTGCTCCTGTAATTGATGAAAAGAAAGGTTTAGAACAGCAAACCCTCAATTTATATTTCACTGCACTGGAGGCCGTGGGCAGAACTTCTCAACCACTCAGCAATGAAACAGCTTCTAGTGGTCTGTAAGTGACTTATAGTGGCCGAAAAGTGGTGATATTAAGTGTCAACTACAGATTTTATTAATAATAGACATTATAATCAATACCAGATTATTAAAATCATTATTATTTTGAATAACATGAAAAAAGATACAATATTTGAAGGTTTCTGCAATACATTTATCAGACACTTCGACAGTTAAAGATTCACCTGTAGCATCAGATTTAAAACTGCAACCCAAATATGTTCACTTACACTTTGCCCAAATGTTTTGCACACTCCTTTACATTCAGCTACTTTAAATTGCACCCATTGATGACACAGACATGCAAATGCACACACAGCTTGTCTAGTCACTGCAGCGAAGTACTGCCAATAGAATAGGACTCTCTGAAGCAGATAAACAAACATGAATCTAATGCCAGGCATTAAAGCCCCCCGAGGTTTGAGCTGTGGCTCAGTCAAATGGTGTTCTCTGGAATGATCTTTATGATGATCACTAACACTATTGTTGCTGAATGCAAAATCCTCAAAGCAATTCTCCAATATCTATTAGAAAGCCACATAAACTCTTTTTAATACCCTTGATTTTGGAAGGAAGAGTAGGTGTCCCAATACTTGTCCACATAGTGTACTTTTTAGTCATTTAATGTTTATCCACTGTAAGAAGCCTCAGTGTCCTTTAAGCGCTGATGATGTCCACATTATGTTCATCATCATATGACCAGTACAGTCTCTGTACAAGCATGGCTGACTGGAGTGAGACGTAATTGTGCAGTTCTGATGAAACTCACCTCCTAAAAAGGATGCCACTGTGTGTGGTTCTGCAGCCCCATAGCGACAGCTAAAAAAAAAAAGAATATCAGCTTCAGGTGAATACGGAATTATTCTAGCTGTTCTTCTGTCAGCATCTCTGCAGAACAACAGGGAGAAGCATGAACTGACCTGCTGACAGATCTAAGAAGGAACTAATTTGAGGGTTAAACTTACAACTCATGAACGTAGTCGTCTTTGACGTTCACGTTCAGGCCATATTCTTGCAGCAGGCTATTCACACAAAGCTTCAGTGTACTGATGTCCTCCTCCACCTGGTAATTATACACACCTGCAGAGAGACAGCCCAGCAGTCAGTTACATATTGTTACTTTAAAAATAGCCAGTCCCCAGTACCCGCTTTTCCCAAACGTAATCAATCAGCCAAGACCTGTTTTTTCTCTGTTGCTTTACTAGTTTTACACAAGAGAAAATATTTTAGCATTTGTTCAAAACTACCAATTTAATTTAAAAAAATGTGTGGGTTCTGCTGGTACCTGGATAACGGGAGTGCTGCTGGTAGAACCGGTCAACGGAGCGCAACATGAGATACAGAACCATCTCACTGTCCGGACTGTCCATGCAGGAAGCTGAAATACACACATATACATACATGCCACAACATTGAAGTTGTTCCGAATGCTCTCATTCCAAACTGGGGCTTACATATAGTGCTTTTTCACTGCGTGACACCTACACTACTCTACTTGACTCTACTCACGAATGTGTGTTTATATATACACAATAAACTCACTAAAAAAAGCATGATATACAAAGAAAAATTCACATTAAAAAAAATTAAAGCACATCCAACAAGAACAAAAGCTTTGTCCATCTTTCATGAAGAAATAAAAACATGGTAGCTCACAGAAAGCAGATGGATTCTACAAACTGATCTTTTTTACTGTGTGCAGTGTAAACATGCACCACCCTAGATTTACACCCCAGATGAACACACCAGGTTGAGTGTGTGCCTCCACTAGGTGGCCTAGAGGAAGATGTGTGAGTCTATGGCCTATGTCAGTGGTTCTCGATCTTGGTCCTGGAGTATCATAGCTTGTTTTTCAGTTTTCCTTCTGAGCAAGGGGTTGCCAGTTAGGTCACTAGCTGGATCAAGTGTGCTGGAATTACTGTACATATTAAGACAGGCAGGCCAGTGTTACTCCAGGATTGCGAGCCACTGGCCACTGGTTTCAGTAGAAATTTTGTGTGTATTCACTTACTGATTGTGTCTTTCTGGAAGGTGTCTGTGCTGTACTCCTCAGCCAGACTCCTGCAGTGCACCACCCTGAGGAATGCTGCATTCTTACCTGAGGAACAGTGAAGGATACCAGCAGGGGTAGACATATTACACATACACAGAATCTCACAGTACAGTGGTTTTGAAGGTCTTATTGCCATTCAGTTCTGAAAGTCATTTAATTATCAAATTCTAAAACATAGAAATGGGTGAGGAAGAAACTGCATTTAATATTCATGAAGATAAACAGCTCTAATCAGTAATCAAGCACCGGAACTTCAATAGAACTGCCGTTGAGAGCCTGGCTGTTCATAATTATAAAAGCAGACGTATTTTGGTTTATCAATTTAATCAATTTAAGTCAAGTGTTTTTTAATGGCTGGAGAATATTCCAGATTAAAGAAGCAGCTAAAAGCTCAGTACTCACAGAACAGCTTGATGTCCTGCTCCGAGATGCTCTCGGGAGGCTTCAGAAGAACAACACAGAGATGATCCGTGACAAAACATTAACCACACTGCATTCAGCAACACTCAGCTCATAAGTACTGAAAGGCTTTAAAGGGGTTTGTTACCTTTCCTACAGCTTGAAGGTGGGACTGTATGTGTTTTGACACAACAGCAGCATCCTGCAGTGCTTTTTCTCTGTAGCTGAAGGGAAAATGACAAGTACATTAATACATAAATTAATGTGCAAACCAATGTGTTAAGATGGGTTTCCCTGTTTTGTTTTCCACTTTTAATATTTGGCAGCGAACCAGTAATAGTGACATTCCAGTACAAAAGTATCGTTCCAGTATGAAAGGTTGATAAATAATAGCAATTAAAGCCTCTTCCTTTTTGTAAATATTGTAAAGTAATGAGGTTTTAGATAATTTTACTGTTTATAATAATAATTGTTATTTTTATAATAAATAACTGTACAATCCCATTATATGTATATATGTTTTTCACTGTTTATGTGTGTATATGTGTGTGTGTGTACATACACGTTCTGCAGGTTGATGAATTTGTCTGAGTCTGCAATCATATCTGGAATTGTGCCACGGACCGGGAGGCTGCCGTTCCCTTCATTCTGCACAAAATCTCTCACTCCACGTGCCATCAGCCAGAATGATGGAGTCTACACACACACACACACACACACACACACACACACACACACACACACACACACACACAGAGAATGTGCTTCATTGTTAGGTTCTGGTTTCATCATTTAGTGTTTGAAATGACACTACATGTCTGAATCTTTATGGACCCCTTCTAATGAAAGCATTCAACTATTGGAACCATGTTTAAAGCCAGGCCTGGGCTTAGAGAGATTTAAAATGCCCCCATTACTCATCTGTAAATGCAATCAAATACTGACTGTAATGCTCCAAAATCTAGTAGAACATAGATTCCCCTAAACAGTAGACACTGTTACTCCATCAAAAGCAGCATAAACTCTTTTTATTTTGAGAGCAAGTGTATCAATTATGTCCTTCTAGTGTGTGTGTGTGTGTGTGTGTGTGTGTGTGTGTGTGTCAGAGAGAGAAACAGACAGACACAGAGAGAGATCTGATAGTAAGGTAAAGAAATACAGAACCTAACCTGTGAGGTGATGTTCTCACACTGCTCACAGTTGAAGATGTCCTCTGCCGCACTAGAGATCTACAGAACCACATTCACAGATCCGTAAATGTAAAAAGTTACACAGAAAAATTTAATTTACAACAATTTTACCAAATTTAATTGATCAATCAAGACATGTCTGAGTCCCAGAGTTTGATTCTTTTGGTAGTGGACCAACAAAAGAATAGAAATAAACTGCTCAGCTACATCAGACATTTATATGATGTGAGGATCACAGGATAAAATCCAGGGTCAGGCTGCTTGCCATCAGCAGCCGAAGTCAGAAAAAGTAAAATTGGCCATGCTCTCTCTGGGTGGGTAGATGGTGCACTTTTCCCACATCACACCCAATGTGATGCTGGCCAACAGACATATCTGTTAGCTGTTGTATTGGACCTGGGGACCTGACACTTTAGTCCGAGCTCATTGGCTGCCCAGCAATGATGCAACGGCAACAGGTCAAAAAAGAAGTGGTGCATGGTGCCACATGTATCAGGGCAGGCGTATGCTTGTTTTCACCCTCTGAGTGTCACACCTATGTGATGGAGAGAGGCCTAACGAGGTTGGATAATTGACAATTAAGAGGGAATAAAAAATAAAAAAAAACAACTTGACTGAGCAGGTGCATTTGGGGGAAAGGGACACATTTCTGTGCAGTGAACCGGTCCATCAAACCAGAAGTGGTGACAGTGGAGTTAGTATTAATGTTGGCCACACCTTTGTGGGATTCAGGGCTGTGTTTACATTCTTTATCGCTTCATCAAAGTTCTCCTCTTCCTCAGGAGCACCGTTCTCATTCTTACGAATCCCTGAGAGAACAGAAAGAAAGTGAAAACAGTTAAACGCTCACTAATACAAAATCTGTCCGATTACACAAAGATGACTCATTAATAGACACTAAAATTACCTTCTCTAATGAGCTGTCTGAACGCCTCCTTCTCCTTGTAATTTTTCGGTGATTGAAAGTTGTGCTGAAGGGGAAGCAGTAAATTCTTAAACATTTGAACAAATGCGTTCTATTTAAAGTTTATTTACACAGATAAAAATCGTGTTTTCTTGTGAAATATCAGCAAAAATGCATTAGGAGCTTGAGGATTGCAGTTTTAAGTCATAGGTTATGTTCCCTGCCATTAGCAGCCAAATTTGGTGATGCTCTCTCTGGATGGATATATGGGGCTCTTTCGCAACATCACACCAAATGTGATGGAGGTCAGCACAGGCGTCTGCTAACCATAGTATTGGAGCTGGAGACTTCCTCCCAGGCACAACTTTGGAAATAGATTTTTCCTCCATTTTGGCGGCACAATGACTTGGTGGTTAGCATGTTTGCTACTGATATCCCATGACTTATATACCTGATTAACAGTCATATTAACATGAAATCACCTTTACCTCATTGTACCATTTCTCTAGAAATTTGGCAACAACGATGATCCAGGGTGTGTGACTGTGATCCTAAAAGCACAAGAGGATGACAAATACTGTATTAAAGACAAAATAACTCAATAAAACACCAATTTACTGGCATATTTTAGACACAACAACTATTTACTTACTGAACTTCACAATAATAACCATTACTTTGGCAAATTTCAAGTTCCTGTTAAACTGATTAAATGTGTGCATGAAAATGAGCAGATGAGTTTAAAGCAGACTTCTTTAAACTCACATCAACTATACATACAGTCTGGATGTGACGTCCAAATAGAATAAATATATTAAGACACTCCAAAATCACAAACTTTATATGTTAACAAATATTAACATAAGAATATTATATTCTGAGTAATATCAGATCCTTTCTGTGCTGAAATAACTCTGACACTGCTTTGAAGTAAACACTGAAGTTCTTATTTTTGCTGTTACCTTCTTCCCCATGCTGTCGAGGTCGTAAGAGGCGATGTGGTTTTTGAGCTCGGTGAACGGCTGGTCCAGCCTCAGGTCCTCCAGAGTGTTATCAGGATGAGATTCAACAACTAAACCACCAACAACATTCAGAATTCAACATCCTGTTATTGTTTAAACTATAATGTGCTGTTGTCTGTCTGTCTATTAGTCTGTGTTTCTATCTGTCTGCCTGTCTGTGTCTCTATCAGTTTGCCTGGCTATGGGTATGTGTCTCTATCTGTCTGCCTGTCTGTGTCTCAATCCGTTTCCCTGGCTATCCTTCTATGTCTCTACCCGTTTGCCTGGCTATCCTTCTATGTCTCTACCCGTTTGCCTGGCTATCCGTCTGTGTCTCTATCTGTTTGTCTGCCAATCTGTCTGTGTCTTTATCTGTCTACCTATTTGGGAGCAACCATGGTCTGGTGGTTAAGGAACCAGCCAGTTCCCTGAACTGGCAGGACATGACTGAAGTGCCCTTGAGCAAGGCGCTGAACTCCCCGGGCGCTGAGGTGCTGCCCACTGCTCCAGGCACGTGTGCTCCCTGCCCCCTGGTGTGTGAATTCACTAGTGTGTATGTAAGTATCACTGTGTGTGGATGTGTAAAATGTGGAGGTCTAGTTCCCGTGTGTGCTCAACAAGTGAGTATAATTACTTACTTACTACTATGTGTCTGTATATTAGTATGTGTGTGTGTCATTGGGTCATTCTTGTTTACCTGTGTGCTCTTTAATCACCAGCCTCATGTACCCAACAAGTCCGTATGTCCTGCACACAAGAAATGGCACACTGGCGCTCCACAACACCGAGCCCAACCTTAAACATGTGCTGTAAACACAAACAAACAAACAGACTCTCATCACATCAAACAACAGTGTCAATCTGTGATGCACATTTTCCTGTTTTAGGTTCAAAACAATTAAAATAATTAGACAGAATAACCAATCAAGGAGATGGGCATGAATGAGCAGCAGAACATGTAGAAGTCTGACTTCAATAATATTTAATAATTTACTACTTATTTACTACAAAATAACTGAATTAAATAAATTAATTCATCTGAACTGAAACCCAGATCACATTATTTGGACTCAATACAAAATGACTGTGTTCACAGAGTTACAGCAGTACCTCTCTGGAAGCTGGACTCCAATGACCAAACTGAATCTGTGGAAGAACTCAGGGTCATTGTCCAGGAGTTTATCAGGACTCTGGAAAAAAAGAGACAAACATGATCATGAAATAAATGCATAAATGCTATCATAATTAAAATGCAAATGAATAAAATCATAAATATAAATAAATGAAATGCTATTCTATAGCAGAGCTTAGAATCGAACATGTGATTGGGACTTTTATATGTTTTATATAACAGCTATATTATTACACTATAACAGACTGGCCAATTAAAAGGATTATTCAGCATAAATGTGTGACCTCATCAGGTATACTGACCCTTTTAATTAATCATGGGTCATTCTATCTAATCATTAATCTGTTAATCATTCCAACAGTCCACCCCTAGTGATTAATGAAGCTCGGAGTTTTACAGTGAATGAGTGATGAATTTTTACCTCCTCCACGAAGTTTCCAGAAACATCACTGTTCAGCTCCTGCAGGAACTCCGTAGCAGCCTGAGCTCTATTCTGTAACACACACACACACACACACCATTTCATGCTACAGAGTTAAAGAACACTTTGACACACACCTCAGGTTTTTTTGTGTATTGGGGGGTACACCATGCACACGCGCACACGCCATTACACACTGTAGAGATCACCTGTGTCAGAAAGTGTTAATGCTGATCTGAATGGAGCTCACCTTCCCGATGCTCTCACTGCTGAGAAAGAAACTGTAAAACAAACACAGTCAACGTGAAAACACTGAAACTGTGATGGAAACACAACTGTAACGTAATGAAGAGGTGAAGGAGATGAAAAAACAGAGATAACATACTTGTTCCCGACATCCTCCCCACTCACTTTGTGGCCATCGATGATGGTGAATGCTCCGATGCCTAACAGAGGGAGTCAGAGCAGGGTGGTGAACACACACACATACACACACACAGAGTTTCTGAGTAAATAATTCAAGACTGTTGTTTCTGTGGTTCATAACACTGTTTCACTGCTTGTCTGAAGAGCTTAATAAACAACATCAGTGAAGCTCAGGACCGATTCTTCATTCACCAATGACTGTAAAATAAGATGTGCAACGTGGTTCCCTACAAATGAAGCCAATCATCTCCAATGTTGGCATATTTGCAACCAGAGTCAGAGATGTAGAGACCAGAGGTGGAGTCTCGACCGCTCATTGGTTAGACTCGCCCCTGACCTCATACAACTGGACAACAGGAGTCTGAGACGTCCTCACGGAGCACAACTGGTCTGTTCCAGTCAAGGCTGTCAATCATTTCTTTCCTAAGTGTAACTCCATCTTCACTTTTTTACATACACTTTTAATATTTCATTCGTTTATTTTACACCATGTCTACTTTTTTTCACTCTACAGTTGTGGCCAAACATTTTAAGAACAGCACACATTTTGGTTATCACAAAGTGACTTCGCTGGAGACGCTGGAGATCAGCTTCAGTGATGGTGACCCACTCTTGCCTAATCAGTTCTGGGAGTTGATCATCTTGAGTTTCGGTTTTATTTCTCATCCATTCTCTTTTTGAGGATTGAGCACAGGTTCTCAATGGGATTGAGATCTGGGCAGTGACCCAAATTTCCAATATTTTCTTCAACGAGCCACTTGGTCATTACTTTTGCCTTGTGATAGGGTGATCCATGCTGGTTTCATACCATTCCTTATTCATGCCGGTGTTCTTAGACAAAGGTTTCAGCGAACCCAGTCCCCTGGATGAGAAGCAACCTCACACATGAATGGTCTCAGGACGCTTCACTGTCGTTATGACACGTGATAACGCTCACCTTTACTTCTCTGGACAATCATTTTCCCAGATGTCCCAAACTGTCTTAAAGGGGCATCAACAGACAAAACACTTTACCCCAGTCCCCAGTACTATTATTTCTCAATTATTATTTTTATTATTATTATTATTATTATTATTATTATTATTATTGTTTTTACTACTATAATTAATAATACATTATTATTGTTACAACTATTATTATTATTATGCTTGTATTAATTGTATGGTGCATTTTACTTATTGTAAGATCATATTATTCATTGATTATGATTTTCCAATTTAGAGATGTAATAAATTATTATTATAAAATTATAACAATAATGCAATGGTAATAATAATAATTATAACATAATTTTATTTTATTATTATTAATAATAATAATAATAATAATAATAATAATAATAATAATAATAATAATAAAATATTAGAATGAAATCCTAAACTAGCACTGGGCTGAGGAGAAGGGATGCTGCATCCTCCAGAATGGTGGTAGTCCAGCCAGTACCTCCAGTATCTTCAGTATCTCCTGTAACTTCAGTATCTTCAATACCTCCAGTACCTTCAGTCCTCCAGTATCTTCGGTACCTCCAGTACCTCCAGCCTCTTCAGAATCTCCAGCATCTTTGGGATCTCCAGTAATTCCAGTACCTTCAGTACCTCCAGTATTTTCAGTACCTCCAGTATCTTCAGTACCTCCAGCATCTTCAGAATCTCCAGCATCTTCAGAATCTTCAGTACTTCCAATACCTTCAGTACATGATCCTTTAAAATAAGATAATCCCTCACAGCAATGCCCCACCATCTACCCAGACGAGGAGATGTTCCAGACTAAACACTCTCAACTATGTTCTCCATTCTGCTTCACTTCACTGGTTCTACCTGGCAGGATGAGGTTCTTCAGGATCTCAGAACCAGTTGCGGTGGCGTTCAGTAAGCAGACGTGGGCGATCTCCAAAGCCTCCTGTCCGTGGTCTCCCCACAACCTGAAGATCAGAAGATCAGACTGTAAACCGGGCTCGGTCACAAATCCAGCACACAGCTAGGGGCCGACCGCGCGGACTTTACCTCAGCTGTCTGTCGTATCTCTGCTCTTTATTCGTCTTCTGGTCCGCCATGCCTCTCTCCCTTTAAAGCTCTGTTTTTATTTACGAACCAACTCCAAAACCCGTTCACTCATTCGACACCAGGCTCGGGCCCCGTCCCAATCCACCCCCTTACTCCCTCAGCAAGCTCCCTTCACTTGTGCTTTTCGCAAACAACTGCGCGGATCGACCTTCAAACAGTCCGGGCGAAACGTTAATTTATTCATCATTATTTTGTTCTTGAAGTTTCAGAAATGTGAACATCAGCCCAGCGTAGCCGTTTGTTTGTAAACGAATCCCCCCTTTTTAGGGCACTACCGTAACGAAGGGTGCTGGCTTCTTCTGCGCATGTTTGATGCGTCACAAGCAACTGTAACACTGCCGCCTAGCGGTGGATAGTTGTGCAGCAGCTCGACCAGAAAGGGAACGACATTTCAAACGAATAATTAAATTATTCATGTTTATTATGTTTATTATATTATTATTAAGTTATTATGAATGTTTAAGTTAAATATTAGTTATTACTATTACTAATATTCATATCATTGTTGTATTAAACAGACCCACGTTAACTGCCTGTGAAAATTATGTGAAGAGAATTTGTTCCAAACTCGCAGTGTTGGGCAGCGGCCACCAGGTGGAGCGGTTTCTCCATAAGAAGTACTGATTAAACGCTATTTTTTAAATAATACTTTTATCATTTAACCATGAAAGTCTTCTCACTGAATAAACACTATCACCTGCTATGAATACTAATTTAAACCGAATTTATCAAATCTTTTCGTGTAGTTACAGCTAGACAACGATAATCAGAGCTGCAGTTTGGCATTTGACCAGCAGGGGGAGTATTTACTCACTATATATACAGTATTTACTCACTGTATCCATTCAGGCGTGGAAGTGGAAGCAACTGTTATTCAAAACAAAAGTCCCCTTTTCCTAAGGATTGTATTTTTTGTAGCTTTTTTAGAATATTATTAATTTCAATCACAATCATAGAGAACAGAAAATAAAGTAAATGTAATTAATTTAATTATTATTTTATTATATATTATTATTATATTTTTAAATATATCTTTATTATTAATAAAAAAAAACCTTATTTTTAATATCAAAATTTTAATGTATTAAATAATGTATTATTTAAACATATACTTTAAAATAAGCGATTGCATAAAGATTCACCCCTTCCATCCACAGATTCTCTATTGGACTGATGTCTGGGCTTTGACTCATTGTCTTCCAGACTGAATCATGATTTCTCTCTCTCTGTTACTGCATTCTCAGGGCCTGCTGCCAAGAAGCATCCCTACAGCATGATGCTCCCACCACCATGCTTCACAGGCTGAACGGTTGTGCGCATTGTTTGTTGTTTGCCAAACATCAATTGTCTAGTTTGATGGACAAAAAGCTACATTTTGGTCTCATCACAACCAAGAACCTTTCACCAGTTGGTAGTGTCTTACAGTCTGGGAGTTTTATACTACCCTCATTGATGCACTCAGTTATTTTCCATTCCTTATTTTGCAGAAAACATGTAGATCATTAATGAACATTTTTGTCTTTCAATAAAAGACATTTATGCTGACCATGATTCCACTTCTAAAAGCAATAAAAGTGGAAAACATCCAAAGGGGTGAATGGTTTTTAAGCTGTACACGTTCAGACAGATATACAGACATTCACTAAGACGGACTAAGATATAGACAGACAGACTGAGTAAAGGAACACTCTTCCACTCCTCTCTGTTGGGAGTTTGTAATCAGTCTGTAATCCGAGGTCGGTACTGAAGTCTGTGACGACTGTCATTAAACTCATTAGAATGAGAACAGAGCAGGTCAGGGTGGGGGTTCAAGCTGAGAGCTCGGTCTAAAAGGAACCCACTGGTTCTGCTGAAGGACAATAGGGGCTGTTGAGCGAGTAGCAGCTGCTGCCTGTGTCCCCCCACCCCACAGCGTGCAGGGAAGTCCCCTCATTCAGCCTCAGTCTGCTCAGGACAGCTGACCCGGCCCTGCTTCACTTCTGACCAGAATGCAGGAGATTCATGATATGGCATCGTTTCAGTTCATTTATTAAGTTTCATTTCTGAATCAAAAATGATCATAATGATCATAACTTTATGTCTATGATTAAACAGACTGCTGTCCTGTGTTGCATACATTAGGCATTCAAGGTCGAAACACCTTTTTTAATGTCTTCCCCCCTTTCTTGTGAGGAAAAAGTGAGGACACAACTCCCAACATGGCCAGATCCAGCCATCCTAGCAAGGTCAGCCCAAGAACAGGTCGCAAGATGTGTAAAAAAAAGTCAACAATGTTCCTTAAATCAATGCGGGAGCTGCAGGGAGCAGCATCTACCATCCAAGCACCAGCAGACAAGGTGGATTTTCAAGGGAGGTGTGCAAAGAGGAAACCCTTGCTGTCAAAAAACCCCAGGACAAGACTAAAATTCTTTTGAGAACATCTAGACAAAGAGCAGGACTTCTGCAACACGGTGCTTTGGACAGATGAATCCAAAATTGAATTGTCACAGTAATAGAAGACATGTTTGGTCCAAACAAACAACATTTGAGCACAAGAACCTCAAACCAACTGTGAAGCAGGAGGGTGGAAGAGTCAGTTTGGTGCTGCAGGGTCTGGAGATCTCTCCATCATAGGAACCACTATGAGATCTTTATTGCATCAGAGGGGGCTTGAGGAGAACACCATCTCAATATAGATAAAATGAACATCTATTGTCCATGTTTAAATATGCTAAACAACTGAAATGAGTTTCACGTGACTGTACAGTTAGAATAAACCCAAGCACAGAATGAGCTTTTGGTTAAAATTATTATGCATATTATTATTATTATTATTATGCACACAAGTTCATTTATCACTCTAAAAGATAAACCATCATATACTTTACATTCATTAATCAGTGAAAAAAATCCTCAATTTGAACATTTTTATAAGGTCATTTGGCACCAAGGGCAGGTAAAGAAAAGGAAATCAGTGTCTTCATAAAGCCAGTCAGCAAATGGAAGCATGAAGTTCTCTAAAATCTCCTGGTTGATGCTGCATTGACTCTGAACTTAATAAAACGAAGTGGACCAACACCAGCAGATGACATGGCCTCATAAACCATCAGTCTGTTGAAACTTCACACTGTTCCTCCAGACTGTATGAGCTTGAGTTGAAACTCTAATTGATTTCCAAATGAAAAGAGGACATTGGACTTCTGAGCAACATTCCAGGTCTTTTTCTCCTTAACGCAGGTAAAATGCTTCTAATGCGGTCTCTGATTCTGGAAGGGATTGGTATTAGGAATGCTGCAGTTGGACCTTCTCTGCAGGTACCTCTTGATGCACCGACACCAGCCTCAGTCCACTTCTTGTAAAGCTCTCCCAAGTTCTTGAACCCACTTTTCTTGACAATCCTCTCAAGGCTTTTGGTCATCCCTGTTGCTTGTGCACCTTTTCCCCTTCCAGTCAACTTTCCATTAATATGCTTCCATACAGCACAGTGAGAAGAGCCAGCAATGTCCTTCTGTAGCTGACCCTGCTGACCTGACAGTTATCCAGAACAGTCTTTCACATGATTGTGTGCGCTGAACTAAACACGGTATTTATACTGTTTGAGGAGTAATTTAGTTAAAAGCGAATTCTGGCAGGAATTCACAATTTGCTCTAAACATGAACCAGAGACAATTATATCTAAATTGATAGAAGAAACAAAAACCAAACACTACAGATGTGTGCGTTCAGACTTTTATTTAGTTTAAAAGCCATAAAATGTAGCAGCATCTCATTTTAAGATCAAAAAATAATTTTGGTAAAAGTCACTTGAGTCAACATTTTAAAAATAAAAATCTTTAGCTTCTTAAGCTGTTTTCCAAACCCACAGCAGCCAGGAGTTCTGTCAGGATTTCCTCTTTACTGTAAAATCTCTCTCTCACTCACTCACTCACTCTCACACACACTCACACACACCTCTGCTTATTTCCCACCCCACCATCTTTAGCAGCAATTCAGGGCAAACAGACGCTCTGAAGTTTGGGCAGGTGGGTCTGCGTTTGTGCCTCCATGGGGGAAAAAAAAAAAAAAAAAAAAGGGAGGCAAAAATGTATATAATGAAAAGATTTCAACAAAAATAACCCTCACAGGGCTTCAAGTCTGGATAATAAAAATGCAAGTTGTGCATGCTTATAAATTTCTGATGCTTATGTTGATCCGGTAACGAACTTGCTTCGCTGTTGCTGTTACATTCCATTCATTTTTGCGTTCCAGGCTGCGTCTCAAATACCCACAGCCGAGGAGAGTGTAGTGAAGCATAGTCAAGAGGCAGAACCCTCAGGTTTCTCACTACTGGGCGGTGGGGTGAGAACCCCGGAGGGAACAGGAGAACTCTGGCTGCGTTCCAGATCCCCAGGCTCGTACGTGTACGCCTGTCCCTGACGAGACAAACAGGAAGACTCAGAACAGAGAGATGACGATGTAAGGACAGCAAAGCAGAAGACCTGTTGGTCTTCAACAGCTCACAATTAGTTAAGATACAGCAATGCAGAGCATCCGCGTATTACACCGAACCGCGGGAAGAGGATGGTATGACCATATTTAGATAAAATTAGATTCATAATTAAAACTGAAATAATGGCTTTCCTTTGATTGATGAGATTTTGAGGATGTCACATAGTATAACAGGTGAGATTTAACCAAATATCATAATGAACACAATGCTTTTAAAGTGCATCGTCCACATTTTGCATTCTGATAGAAAAATACTGTGTTGTGAAAACATCAGTTCATTACCACCACAAACCTCTGGCTATAATATAGGATCACAGGATTACAGGCCTCCTCCAACATTGCTACCACGGCATTAGCGCGCCAGCTAAATCGCTCATCTACAACCATTCGGATCAACGGTCTAACGAGCTACTGGTATGATCGGAGGATTGTAGGCTTTGTGGTCAGAGCTGGGGTCATGCTGTAGCACAACACCGTGTATGCATTAAGCTGGAGGTGGTTCTTTCCTGTACATTATGAATGAGGATCAAAGGAATACCCCAGTGGTTATATGTACAGGAATTTGGGAATTGCACATATAACTAGGTCAAAGGAGGTTCCCCTTAAAATGCAGCCCAAACACCATTTGAGTGTTTCAGTAACTTTACTAGTGTTGCCCTTTAATTCTATTACTTACTGTTTTACAGATGGGTTTTGCCATTATTTCACGGTCAAACACTCAAATCTGATGTGTGCTTTGTGAGCAGCTCTACTCACACACCGAGGCTGGGTTCAGGTTCAGCTTGTCCACACAAGTTGTGTAAACTCACCAGCCACTCCAGGTAGGATGCATGCGTTTGGATGTTGTGCATGTCGTCCTCCGGGATTCCTTTAAACGTCTTCAGGGTGGAACTGCCCACTTCCCGGATCGACATGGCGAATGGCACCATCCACCTTACACACCGCTCCACGTCACACCACTTCAGCCCTGAGAGAGACGATGGAAAAAGTAGGGGTGGAATTGAATCATGGTGCAGCTTCGGGAGGGTATGTGGGCACACGCAGACCTGCGAGGGCCCTACAAAAACATCTACTGCCAGTAGAATAGGACTGTCTGGAGAAGATGAACATGAATGGACTGGCACCAGGCCTAATGGCATGCCTCGTCAAGAGGGTTATAAAAAACCCAGCTTTGAGTTATGTAGCAGTGGAACTGCATTCTCTGGAACGATTGTGCTCCATCCAGTACATTTAGAATGAGGGGGAGAGGTGACCATACAACACCTTGACCTCACATATGCTTATGTTGCTAAATACATGAATAATGAAAAGCCCTCCCTGGCCAGCAGAGACAGTTATTCCAACAAAAGCAGGATTTTTGGAATAAACACTGAGCACCGATTTCGTCTCATACACGTCTAAGATTTAGTCTGTAAATCTAGATGAATTACATCGCTGTCCTACCTGAGACTTTAACAACGAGCTCCAGGGAGGAGAAGTGGAATAAAGCAGAGGCCGCCAGCAGGCTGCTGGAAAACTCCAGACTTCTGACATCCAAAACACAAAGATCCAGGAGCTACAAGAAAGAGGGATGCAAGCATTAATCACCACTGTAATTACAGTGGAACTCGTGGGGCAACAGAAAGTCATGGGTGAAGAAGGTGAAGTGCATAGAAATTGTACCTCAGCAATCTGTGCAAATGTAGCCTGGGGGTACTGGGGCAGGAGAACTTCACCAAACTCCTTCAGATATGCCATCTGCATGTAGATATTGAGCCAGGCCACAGGGGTTAAAGGACTCAGACTCCAGTTCAGTTCCTGGCAATAAGAAATGCATACATGAACACTATTATGAAAACCATTACTGTCAAGTTGATTCAGACTCCTGGTGACCACATGGAGAGTGATCCTCCAGCACGTACTGTCTTCTCCTTACATCTTCAGGCATCTGAATGGTTGGTTCTTTATTCCTCAAATTATATCCAACCATCTTGTAGCTGATCGTCCTCTTCCTCTTTTACCTTCAATTGTTCAAAACCTGACCTTTTGCAGTGAATCGGTTCTTCTCAATGTGTCCATAGTATGAGCTTCAGCCTGACCATTTGAGCTTCCAGTGAGAGGTCAGGTTTGATTCTTTCAAGGATCCATTTGTCTTCCTTGCTGTTCAGGGAATTCTCGGGAGTCTTCACCATCATCCCCAAGGCGTTCCGAGACAAGTTTCTCCTGTCTCGCTCGTTCATTGTCCAGCTTTCACAACAATACAGAACCACAGAGAAATCCATTGTCTGGATAATTCGGATTTGTTTTTAAGAGACAGAACTTTCCAAGTTCCTTCATCCTTGTCCTGCCAAGTTGATCCTTTTTGTTAAGTGAAGCGAGCAGGCAAAAGCTGTCCACCATCTCTCCATCTTCTCCATTAATGGTAAAGCTGGGTGCCTACATTACTTGACACTTTTCGACTCTGGTTTCTGGTTCCAGGCTCATTTTCCACAAACATGGCTCACCACAAAATACAGCTGCTGGTGTCGCAAAACATTAAAGGAATGGATTGTGTAGGATTATACGGGTCGAATTGTTTGGCGAATAAAACTGTCAAACTATGAAAAACATCCTGCAAAATTGGCCAAGTGTTGAGATGTTTCATATCAGACATAAAAAACGAACAGAGCTGTGAATCGTGTCAAGTAGTTACCTTCATGATAATGACCTCCATACTAAGAATCTCCTCCTCTGTGCATGCGCCATCAGTAACGTACGCAAACTGATGCACCTTTGGAGGGTAAATTTCCTGTGTGGGGGGGAAAGGAAGGGGTGAGTGGAGACTTTAACAGTGTTCTGAATGTGTCCTCAGGCCTTTATACTAATTTTCAGTGAATTTGCTCTGTTAAAAACAACAACCCAGCCAATTAGGTTAGACTGACAGCTGTGTGACAAATCGGTGTAGGCAGATGCCCTAATTTAACTGTTTATGGGGTTTGAAGAGACATACCTCCATTTTGGCAGCAATGAACAATGCAGAAATGCCGATGAGCTGTAGCGTGGTTTTAAGGACGTTCTCCTGTGTGGCCATGAACCGGTCAAAGTAATCCTGGCCTAAATAAAATGTCTCTCTGTGTAACTTGTACACCTCGCACACCTGAGAGAGACAGAGACAGAGAGAGAGAGAGAGAGGTTTAGAAAAACAAACGTGTCTTTCTGCCCTGATAAACTGACTCAAGAACTAAATTAACATGGCATGGAGCCATAAAGCTGATTATTCTACAGTCTCAATCCAATCTCTTCACAATCTGCATTTCAACAGGAATGAAACAGACACGCCTTCAGATTATCAGCACAGTCCTCACGTACAGACGGTTTCTAATAAGATCTAATTAACATGTGTTAACGGCCCAAAACCGGCAACACTTGTGTTTACTGACCTCCATGAGCCAATCCAACAGAATGGCCCTCATTTTGGGCTGAAGGTTTGGGTGTCTCTCCATGACGTGTGTATTGTGAGAATAGAGCTTATCCTTTTTAAGCAGGTTGTTCCACACATCGTCTTTACTGGCCCAGCTGTGGACAAACAACACATCGTCTTGGATTATTTACACACATGGGTATTGTTTATTCCCGCCCCATCGAGGGCCCAAAGGACACACTGGTGATTAAAAAAAAAAAACAAAAAAAAAAACTGAAAACAGGCTAAAGTGAAAAAGTTTGGGAAATAATTACAACTCACACCGGTTGATTTGATATATACATCAATATACATTCCTACAGCAGGTAAATGTGGACTAAACACACTTGAACAAGTGTTACCAGAAAAAGAACATTATGCAATACAATGCAGATATTTTATGGGATGGTTACGTAAACGTTCCTTAATGCTGATCCAAGTGGATCTAGCACCAATTTCCACAACTAATTTATTCATCCCTTTTGGAAGATGCACACGATTTCTATATGAACATTACCGGAGGTCACTTCACAATAATCAGTGAAAACTACTGAAAAACGTTGATCTTAAAATTGCTATTTGAGAATATATACAGACTGGTCGGGCCCTGCTGTGTATACACTGACATCTCTTGGACGCTGGCTTGCTTTACTAAAAGCATCTGCACAGGAATGCATTGCTTCAGTCAGAATAAACAGCAGTGAGAAATCACAGACACCTCAGACGGAGACTAAAAGATCGGCGCTGTAGAATCAGGAACGTAAGCAACAGGACAGTTTCACACAATACACCGAGTTATAAATCCAAATCACATGGTTTCAGCTTTCAATTACAACTGCCCACATATTTTCTTCAGCTACTCAGGAGATTAAAGCTCATTCAAAACTAATGAGACTGTAGCTCCTCCTCCTCAGTGTATATCCCAATACCTACATTTAGAGTTATTAATATTCACCCTAATGAGAGACTGTAGCTCCTCCTCCTCAGTGTATATCACAATACCTACATTTAGAGTTATTAATATTCACCCTAATGAGAGACTGTAGCTCCTCCTCCTCTGTGTATATCACAATACCTACATTTAGCGTTATTAATATTCATCCTAATGAGACTGTAGCTCCTCCTCCTCAGTTTATATCCCAATACCTACATTTAGAGTTATTAATATTCATCCTAATGAGAGACTGTAGCTCCTCCTCCTCAGTGTATATCTCAATACCTACATTTAGCGTTATTAATATTCATCCTAATGAGACTGTAGCTCCTCCTCCTCAGTGTATATCCCAATACCTACATTTAGAGTTATTAATATTCACCCTAATGAGAGAGTGTAGCTCCTCCTCCTCAGTGTATATATCACAATACCTCACAAACTAACAATGCTAAACAACTAAAAGTGGTGTTTGCATTGAGTTCACCTCTTGCCAAGCCTACAAATCAGATGTTTAGATAAAAATATCTTGAATATACACTCATTTGAATCAAATAAACAGTAAAACATTGGCTTTAGCCTGCAGCAGTGGCAACCATTTCATATTCACAGCTGAATGAGGTTCAAGACATTTGTGGTGAAGTTACTACAGTGTGAATTAGTGCCTTTTAAACGTTCAGTGCATTCGAACAAGAGCGTCAGACTAAAAGGAGGTACAGACCTTGCACACTGAAATCATGATAGGAATTTTCCTTACGGTCCCATACCTCATCACAACAGAGCTCCATGTATCTGGGTTGCATGTTGAGTCAGCTCGTATTTTGTGCTGAAACTCTAAACTAGGATTCACTGGAATGTTTGCATGGATGCTTTACAACACGCAGACCTGTCAGGCAGGCATGTGTGCCCACACATTGCCACGTTTACACACTAAATCTGGCCCAAGACATCTGTACAGTACTGCACCCAACAGGTGTGCACAACATACAATACTACAGTTATAGTGATCACGATACACCAAAACTAAACATGCATTGGGAAATCAATGCAACATCAATACAACAACAGGCTGACTTGGGGTTTGGATTGATCAGGGCTTATTTACGTTTTATTTATATAACACTCAAAGCAGTTCTGCAGGATAGTTCTACAGAACGAGGTTAAACAACCTAGATGTAAACAAAGTAATTCAGAGTGGGGTTTGGTGCAAAATGCTCCACTCTAGGAACTTCCAGAAAGCCAGTCAGACTTGTTCACCAAATGGATAAGACGACACCGAAACCGTAGTTTCAAAGAACAGTTTGGGTCCATGACATCATTAGTGTGGTGGAGGGACACGTGTAGGACTTGTGCAACCAAAAACAGTTTCCAGGGAAAACACTTGCCGTTTTAAAATCAATGTGAAAGGTGAACAAAGGTTTTTGATCATTTATTTCAAAGCACTAAAAAATTAACATGTCATTTCATATTTGTTTATTTTAAAGTTATCATCTATTTCAAGCTTTTTGGTTTTAAAGTTGAAAATCCATTGTGATTGGTAATTAATCTGGTTTTCATAAGATATAAACCATACTGATCAACACTAAAATAAAAGAAAAAAGCCTGAAATATCACTTACGTGTAATGACTATAAAATACGAGTTTAACTTTCTGAATGAATTTGATCACAAAAAGTTTTTAATCGATATTCAAATTTTTTGAGAAACACTGATAAATCTCTGATACGTACATTCAACGGTGTCTGTATGGTAAATAAAACCGCGACACTTGTGGAGTCACGGCAAAGCGTTTCGCAAACCGGAAGTTTTCAGACAATGTTGACAATAATCAAAGGAATTCCTTTCGAAATTCTGATGGAGCACCATAAAAGAGACTCACCACAGGGCAGGCAGAGGGGACGGCCGCGTGGGAGTGACAAAAATATTTCTGGCGGTATACAGTGTGAATCCCACGCTGCTGATAGCAACCGGTTCCTCAACCTCATCTGGCGTTGGTATCCGCCCACTTGGGCTTGTGCAAGTTGCACTGGGACTCCAGCAGGTCTGAGCAGGACCGAAGGAAAAAACAGACAGGGAAAGAGGAATAAAGAGGGAGCTTCCGAACAGACAAAAACTTAAGTCCATCATTATTGGAATACTTTGAACGGTGACTTCAACACCATTAAGACCCTCCATTCAATTTAACACAAGATATTCCATAAACAAATTCAGTGCATCAGTCTTTCAGCTGCAGCGAGATCAATAGAGCTGAACTCAATTCGGGGGACTTTCTAAAGCAGAGGGGTTTTCTGTCTTAACACATTCAGAAAAGGTTCAATGGATTCCGAACAACGCAAAGCATGAACAGCTCGACTGCACTGATGATACACCTTTAAAACAGGGGATTCGACAGTTACTTTACACGTATACACTGAATAGTTTTTCATTGGGATTGTTGTTGACCCTTTTTCTGCTTTTAAAGTTAAAAGGTTCTATGAAGAACTACCCACATGTTCAGACTTAAAAAGATGGGGTTTGTCTGTAAAGAAAATGGAGCTATATAGAACCATTAACTCTCAAAAGAACCCTTTCCATGAATAAATGGTTCTTCAGGAGTGATTGAGAACAGATTGTAGAAGGTTCCATGTAGAGGGTTTGCAACAGGGTTCTATATGGCGCCAAAAGGGTGGCTCTATTGTTAAATGTCAAACTTGTAAATGAAGAACCCTTTCCGGTATCGTACAGAACACTTCTTCTCTACACTGCATTCACGCAAACCCGTTTTTTCTTCACTGAAGAACCTTGATTTAAAATATGTGCACACAAGCAGGTAGTTCTTTACCAATAACCTTTAAAAGGTTCACAGCACAAAAAGTTAGAGACTATTGTGAAAAAAAAAAAAAGATAAATATTAGATCTGTATTGGGTGATATTCAAGGATTACCCATCACTGACTGAAGGGTTAGACTTTCTACGCTGCTAGTAGATCAGGGTTTCTGGCATGCAACAGTAGTGGAACCCCTTTTAGTGCCAATAAAAACACTTAATGTGTTTCATTAGTAAACCTTTTAAAAGTGGTTCATAAACATAGATCATCTCCATGTTTTTGCCCCCCCTCCCCCAAAAAAAAAGAGTGTAAAGTTTCTTCACATAAACCATTAAAACAGTTTACTCTGTTCTTGGGTCAAAACTGGAGCACAGTAGTATACACTCCTAGCAAGGATCCATTGACCTAGAACCATATTTTTAAAAGAACCACATACAAGCCCAATCAACATGCACACGTGTGGAACATGAGCTAGGTGGGTTCCAGATGGGCATGGACTTTGAGTGGGTTTGTACATAATACTTAGACTCGTTGGGGTTCCCAAATGGACACATCTAGGTCCTATCTAGGCCCCATATGCAATGCACAACCAAGATGGTGCATGGTGGTCAACGTGGAATCCATGGACAAAACTTCCTGGTTTGCAGTTGGGCTACCCATACAGCAGAAATGGCACCAGGTCCCCAATCACTGGTCTGTGTGAAAATCAGGGTTCAATTCCTCTCTCCCTTCCCCAATCGACTGGGTGAAATTCCAAGGAATTCCCAATTTACAAAAATTTGATTGTCTAAAAAAATAAGGGGAACTAGGGGTTACTCCCAAGTGGCCACAATTAGGGACTGTTCAGTCTGGCCAATGATAGGTGCCCCTACACCAATTGTCTGCCTTCGGAATAAAACCACTGACCTCACTCAAGAACCCTTGAGGAACCCATTTCCCCTTTTAAGACTCCAAGTTATACTTCACCCCTCACCTGTGATGAGCATTGCCTCTTTTTGGTCATCTCCGTATTCTCCTCGTCTGGATCCTGTAAATGCTGCATTCAGATTAAATGGGTTAATACTGAGTGTGAGATCAAACAGATCTTCTAAGAAGTTCAGAACCCCCCCTAAACACACACACTCACAATAGCAACATCTGCCTTTCTCTTCCTGGAGCGAACAGCCGGGTTCTTAGGAGCTTCATCTGGAGTGCCTTTCACTTCTGTGTTTAGCCTGAGGAAGGAGATGAGCTTAGTTGGGTTGAGATGGCTTACTGAACATGCAGCAAATGCAGAAGCACAATGTGTGTGCAGGGGAGTGTGTGGTGCCACTGCTAACCAGGCCAGCTCCCATCTGCTACTTCTCCCCCATTGCACTGGTCCCATTCAAGCAAACTGGTCCAATTAAACCCCCAAACTTACACTTTCTCACTGGGCATTATATCCACTGGTGTGTCTCTCCTGAGTAGAGAGAGTCTGCAAAACACAATGCAAGTTTATTTGGTTGCTTTTCCCAACATTTCCTGAGCTTTCCTTCCCTCCCAACCCCCATCCCCAGCACTCAGACCCTGAGAACCTCACCACACACCACAAAGAAAAACACCCCAGCTTACAACCCAGTCTCCCATCAAGCATGCAAGTGTTTCAACATTAAAGCATGGAGGGGGACACAGGTTTTGAGGTTTGCTTTGTTGGAACAGAGGAATGCATGAGCCAGAGGGGGAAGAAAATGGCCGAGCAAGAGGCAGAAAGAAAGAAACAGGAGAGAGAGACCATCCCCAACTCTCACAAACTCTCCCAAACTCGCACAAAGCATGCATTCCGTGCAATTGCAACCATCACCAAACAAGCAGAACTGCGCAAAACAGCGCAGAATAGCGCAAAACGGCGCAAAACAGCGCATACCAGGGCGGTATTGCCACCCGGACGCTTTGTGTGCGCTGCCCCCAGCCTCACCTCATCAAAGACCCTCACTCCAGCGCTGCCGCGACCCCCAGACGACCCGAATCCGCGCGCTCGCGCTCCTGTTCTGCCGCAATCTGCTCCGCTCTGTGCTCTCTGCGCGCGCCAACTGCGCCCTTATGCCGTTGCGCCTGCGCGCGCGCACCCAAACACCCCAAACAAGGGCCACCGGTCACCACGGTCCGCAGCCAAACCTCGTATCGACACTACTTGACACGCATGGTGCGTGTGCGTATGCGTGCGACTCGTGCGTTTGCAATCTATATAAATGAGACAGTGTGTGTGTGTGTGAGCGTGTGTATATGTAAAGCGCGCTCACGCTGAGGATTTTTGCCGGCAAATTGGAGGGGCGTGCACGCGGCGTCACCGCGCAACACGGAAAGGGCGGGGCGTTGGCGCTGACGGGCAAGTGGAGGCGGGGCGAGGGCGGGGCAAAGGCCGGAAGCGCGGGCGGCGCACGTGGTGCGCAGAGCCAACAGGTAAACAAAGCAGGCGAGAGAGAGAAACTCTGAGCTGTGAGTCCCATTAAAGACACCCAGAGACTCCTGCACTGTCAGCCACCTTCACCCACTCTGTTCAGTCATGCTGGGTTCCTGTCACCAACCAGCCATAACATTAAGACCACTGCCAGGTCAGGCCAATCAAAGTCACCCTGGTGGTCAGGCCAATCAAAGTCATCCTGGTGGTCAGGCCTTGTGGAGAAGGGCACCACAGGCTGCAGTACTTTGCTGGGCCTCTAGTCTGGAGGCAACTTAGGCTCCATCCTGCAGCAGATGTTGCAGCTGGGCCAGTAGGTCCTGGCTGCAGAATGTCCCGTACGTGTCCCCTGAGCAGCTGGGGCAGTGTGCTGCTTCACAGGAGGATTGAAGGCCTGATTGTTGGGGGATCCTAAACAGAACCTGGATTTGTCACTAAACACGATCTGATTACAGGCTGAGTCTACAGGCTGAGTCTATCTGGGTGCATACATTTCTTTCATATATATATATATATATATATATATATATATATATATATATATATATATATATATAAATATAAAATGCAGTCAGTATAATGGTCAGTGAAGCTGATACAAATGAACAGTGAGTGTCGAAACGAGGGGTGGTCATAATGTTGTGGTCAATTTCAGACAGACAGTCATCGAACTGTGATGTGATTTCTTGATTAACAACATGCCACTGCTTAATATATGTACACTACTACAAAGGTTTCTGAATCCCTATTGGTTGTTCTTAAACATTTCATCCCGTAGTATGTGTACCTGTGTGCCTGTGTGTGTGTGTTCCTAAGAGTATAAATGTAACCTTTATACTTTTGACCTTTGTCCAGTGTAACTGAGGAGGAGACCACACTGTAGACAAAAACATGAAGTTTGTAAAACTTTTTGGACGTTTGAAGTCAAATGTTATTGGAATGATTCACGTTGGAGCATTACCTGGTAGGGTGTGTGTGTGTGTGTGTGTGTGTGTGTGTGTGTGTAATATAATCATGTTTAACATGTTAAAATGATTCACTCTGTTTGCACTTATATCACATTGACTATTGTTACAAATATAATAATTACTTTTTTATACATTACAATTATTTGTAATGTTGTTGATGATGAGGTTGATGGCATTGTTAATTATGCTTATGTGTTTGCAGGCTCCCCACTGAACACAGCTTCTCTGCCTGCAATTACTGAATTGGCCTGCAAGGAGGCGGAGGAATACACACATGCTGGAGTGGTAATGCACTTAACTTTTTGGACTGTCCCAGTTTCTGTCAGTGTGATTTTAATGGTTTGAATTAATCAGGAGCAGCTGTCTGTTATGGTCATACATGCCTCCAACTGTGGGGGTTGGCACACAAATAAGCATTTCAAGACATCAAACACATGTTCTAGATATCAGTGATTCATTGAGTGTCAGAAATCATATAAACTTGTCTGTTAGAGACACTTAACCTCCACATGGTTTGATGAGATGTTTTGATGATTTAGGCCTGCAGTTTGCACCATGATAAATGGTGGGGTAAAAGATTCCATTACTTGTTAGGTACATTATACTTGCAGTAAATTAACTAAATTGGTGTAGGTTAAATGGGTGGGGCTAAACGGCTTTAGATTAAATGGGAGGGGCTAAATTGCTTTTTCCTGAAGAGGTTTATCTGAGATGTTCTAGGCTGAATGGGTGGGACTAAACTGCTGTAGTCAGAAAAAGCGAGGCTAAACTGCGATATAGACAAATGGGTGGGGTTAAAATGATGTAGGCTGAATGGGCGGGGCTAAACTGTTGTAGTACAAATGGGTGGGGCTCGAGGTCTATCTAAAGCCGGGCTCACACTACATGATGATCAGGCCACTTTACACTCTCCGACAATCCAATGTGTCCTGATTTCGGGTGATTGCATACAGTGAACTTTCCAGAGAATCCTGTAGTATTCGGAGACCACAATCCAATTTGTACTCCTCTGATCTTCCCCCAATCTTTTGAATATGAAACATTTAATATTTATGATTCAGTATCCTCTGGTGCAAAATGCATCATTGCCTGAAGGAGCTTCAGCCAGTGAGAGCTGAGCTGCACCAAACTTTTCACTTAAGGAAATAGATAGATTAAGGAAATAAGTAGCACTTCAACAAGAATATTACTGGGTTTTGTTAATAAATTTATTTTTAATGCATTTATTTTAATTTGACTTTGGAGGAAATTAATACTTACTGCACAGAAAAATGGCTTTAAGAATACCCAAAAATATGCAGTGCCTAACAGTGAAGTTAAAATTACTATCCACCTTAAGATTGCATTCCAGTATGTATAAGCCCTGCTACTGCCTTCTTTACTGGTGCGGCTCATCCATATTATTTCCGATGTCAGAATATGTGGGGTTAAAATGCTGGAGGCTGAGTGGGTGCGGCAAAATCTCTATAAGCTGAATGGGTGGGGCTAAACTGCTGTAGGCTGAGTGGGTGGGGCTAAAACTGCAGTAGACTGAATGGGTGCGGCTAAAGAGCTGTAGGCTGAATGGGTGGGGCTAAACTGCCACAGAGCTCTAAATATGGGCCTGTTTGAATTTATGTCCTTTTGATGTGACTGTTGTATTTATTTATGTACCTGTTTGTAGTGTTTGTGTTTTCTGCACTTTTTCTTCAGGATGGTTTGATCATTGAGAACATGCATGATGTTCCTTACACGTTTAACATTGGTCCAGAGGTGTGTGCATGTATGACTACTGTGTGCACAGAAGTGCGACGTCTCTGCCCATCTCTGCCCATTGGAGTCCAGATCCTGTCTGCTGCTAATAAGCCTGCTCTAGCCACTGCACTGGCTTCAGGTATTCACACACCCCACACCACAAACATGTTCATGATTCTTAATCAAAAACCTTAATCAAATTATTAGTGTTTATTCATGCCCTGGATTTTTTCCAGAAAATGCACAGCTTCTCCCAGAAACAGTTTTGTTATACACATGTTAATTTCTTTTGTGTAACACAAAAACAGAGCAGCAAAAAAGCCTAAATTGACATATTTTCACATAAAATGATTGGCACCTTCACCTTAATATTTGATTGCACACCCTTTGAGAACTGAAATCAATCATTTCCTATAACCACCAACAAGCTGCTTACACCTCTCAACTGGAATTTTGTACCACTCTTCTTTTGCAAACTGCTCCAAATCTCTCATAGTTGAAGGGGGCCTTCTCTCAACAGTAATTTTAAGATCTCTTCACAGATGTTCAATGGTATTTAGATCTGGGGGTCATTGCTGGCCACTTCATAACTTTCCAGTGCTTTGTTTCCATCCATTTCTGTTTGCTTTTTGAAGTATTATTGGGGTCATTGTCCTGCTGGAAGACCCATGACCTAGGATGTAAACCCAGATTTTTGCAAGCCAAAATCTTCAAATTTCATGATGCCTTGCACCCAGTGCCAGAGGCAGCAAACAATCCCAAAACATCTTTGAACCTTCACCATTTTTGACTGTAGGTACTGTGTATATTTCTCTATAGGCCTCGTTCCATTTTCGGGAAACGGTAGCATTATGTGCTTTACCAAAAAACTCTATCTTGGTCTCATCTGTCCACAAGACATTTTCCCAGAAGGATTATGGTTACATTTTTATGTCTTTTATGTCTCCTCGTCAGCAGTGGGGTCCTCCTGGGTCTCCTGCCATAGCATTTCATTTCATTCAAATGTTGACAGATAGTTTGTTCCTGACACTGATGCACCCTGAGCCTGCATGACAGCTTCTTTGGAACTTGATTGAGGCTGAATATCCACCATCTGGGCTATCCTGCATTGCAACCTTTCAAAAATGTTTCCCTTTTGGTGATGTTCAGGGAGATTAGCTACACTGGTTAAGTTGTTTTCTCCTCTTTCTGTTCTCCATGCTTAGTGTGGCACACAGACACAAAATGCAAAGATTGAGATCTGGATTCAGGTGTGATTTTTGTATCGCCCACACTTTTTACTTGCCACAGGTGAACTTAATCGAGCATCACATGTTTGAAACAAAGTTATTTACCCACAAAATTGAAAAGGTACCAATAATTTTGTCTGGCCCATTTTTGTTTTTGTTTCTGTGCTTTGCTGTATTATTCCAATATATACAAAGGAAAACCTGCGTATAACAAAACATATGTCATTTCAGAATTTTTCTGGGAGAAATGGTGCATTTTCTGCATCAGAGCTGCCAACACTTTTGGCCATGATTTTAAAAATTACAGCATTATCAGAATTTTAATTAATAACAGGTAGAACATGATGTCAGGGATTTCTCCTCTGGACTCTCAGAGTCAGAAAGTAAGTAACCAGTGCTGATGACTGATTTGATTTTTCTATATTTCTGCAGGGCTTGATTTTATCCGAGCGGAGGGCTTTGTGTTTTCTCATGTTGCTGATGAAGGCCTGCTGAACGCTTGTGCTGGAGAACTTCTGCGCTATCGCAGAAACATCGGAGCTGAACACATACAGATATTCACTGATATCAAGAAAAAACACAGGTGAGCTCAGTGTGACCATCAGTTTATAGCGAATACTGAACAATTCATAGTGGATACTGAATAATTCATCACAGTTACTGAACAATTTATAGTGGATATCGTATAATTCACAGTGGATTCTGAACAATTCACAGTGGACACGGAACAGTTCATTATAGATGTGGAATAATTCATAGTGGGTACTGAATAATTCAATCAGCAAATAATTAATTAAATTAACAATACACAGTGGATAGTTTAGAGTAGATAATCAGTGAATGAACTGAGTTGAAGTGTTGCGTGTGAGCTGAGTGTGTGTTGTTGCAGTGCCCATGCCATCACGGCAGATGTTAGTATAGCTGAAACAGCCCGAGCAGCCGAGTTTTTCCTGTCGGATGGACTGATCATCACAGGGTCATCCACGGGGGTCCAGGCTGACCCTAAAGAACTTAAAGGTGAGCTGCACCAAATGGTCAGTAACCAAATGGCCTTAAGGTGGCGCCAGGTGTTCCCCTAATGGTGAATGGAAGCTAAGAGAATGAGGGCATGCTAAAACCAGTGCTGGCCCGAATGCGTTTGCCCTGAAATCCTGTAAGGGACACAAGGTCAGAGTGTGTCTGAGCTGCTTTTGGCTCGGATGCGTGAGGATATTCAGTCCTGGTGTGTCTTTCAGTAGAAGGTGCTCAGAGGAATCTGACCAATGCCCACATGCGCACATACAGTCTGGCACATACAGTAATGTTTATGGAGGACAGCACACTCCCCTCGTTGTCTCAACAGCACACACACAACTTTACTGGCATGATGACACAGTTAAAGGGCACTTTATTTTGTATTGTACATTTTATTCTCCACTGAGCTCCACTTACAGGGTCTGTATGAGTTCATAAACCACTAATAAACACTGGCAAAAGAGCTTTGTTCTAATTGGCTGCCCAATATTATGCCTTGTTCACAAAACACTTTGGGCTGAAGCTCTCTTCCTAACTTCAGTGTGAATGGGCGGAGCTAAAGAGCTGTAGACAGAATGAGCAGATATATTATATGTATTTTTGTACAGGCTATTTTTGCAGCTTCATTTCAATACATGAACCAGTGTTCTGATGATATGGACCCTTTAAATCTTGAGTTACCTCACATATTATAACAAACTACACTAGACTAGACTTACTCTGTCTAATCATTCTGGTCTCCTCACTGTGTGATGAGTCAAGAAGAGCAAGTAATCCAGTTCAAAAAACAGCTAAAATTAACTAATGTCGAAATTAATTAAATCCGAGTTTAAATGCCAAAGGAGCACCCAGTGCATGTTTACTGCTCTGTCCACGTGTACATGCCGTCTGATAATTATATACATTTACATTAACATATTTTTTGCTTAATTTAAAAAAAATATATATTATGGCCTCAGTATATCTTTGCACAATTTAGCTTAGATTTAAACTTTTATTTGCACTTTGCACAATTTCCCATTGTTTGTACATACATATTATAACCGACCCATTCTACTTTACCTAATGGAGTGTTTGAGCAGGTATGCAACCTTAAATAGAGACCTGATGGAGCGGATGTTTGTCTGCTGTCCCGATTTGAGCAGATGCTCTATGTTCCTCTCTAATGCTGTCCTGCCAGCAGAAACTCTCACACTAATATAGACTGTGCCACAGCTGCCTATTTTTAAACTTTGCTTCCAGATGGCCTCTGATAGCTCATGCTGTAAACACATACTGAAACATGTCCCAGTCTGGCCCGTCGCTGCCCTGCCCGACTCCTCTGGCTGTGGTATTAAATAGAGCCATTTAATAAGGTATTTTCATTATTATGTGACACTGTATCATATGTATGTTCCTTTCTCATTATTATGACGTAATATCCCCTTATATGTGAGTTTCATAACGATGAAATACTATTTCACAATAAAATATTAATACATGATAATAATCAAGTAATTGATTATTATGAGATGCTGTCAAATAATAAATATAGTCCTGAGTTGTGTACCTCTTGGTGAGAGATTGTTGACTGCTAGATATGTCTCTATGAAACACTTGAAGACATTTTGCCCTGCACACAGACTTTGAAAGAGGGTGCATCATTAGACTGAGAGAAGCAGGATGGTTGTTTGGACAAATCGCATGCCATCTCGATGATTCTATCTAGATGGACTGGACTGGAACTGTTCTGTCTTCAACGACAAATCCAGGTTCTCTTTGGGATCCGATGACAGTTGAGTTTGAATATGGAGTCAACTGAGAATGTGATGATTTGGGGAGCCGTTGCATACAACAGTCAGTATCCCCTACTAGGGATATGAGGGACACTAACAGCTCAGCAATATATATGTGCAGGACATCCTGTGGCCACATATGTTGCCTATCAGGGCTTCCAACTAGCATTTTTCAGCAGAATAATGCGCCCACACAACAAGGGTTTCGCAGGAATGTCTTCACCAGATTGCAACACTTCCTTGGCCTGCTCAATTGACATATTTATCTGCATTTATAGGAGCAGCTGGCATGCCAGGTTTGGCAACCTACAAACATACCAGATTTACAGGCATAGCTGGAACATCTGTGGGCAAATGTGCCGCAAATGTGGAACCTGTAGGCCTCCATGACCAACCGTATCTCTTCTTGTATCCAGGCTAGAGGCCCAACAGGGTAGATTTTCCCCAATAAGCTTATCATTTCTCTCTAATATTGTAATCACTTACATATAATCATTACATTCATACATGAATTTTACTTCAATTATTTTCATGATTTTTTAAGTATGTTCTTGGTTTAGCTGGCAGTTCAGTTATATTTGCAAAGCTTGGTTAAAAAAAGACAATTCAGTGAGTTCTATTCCACTAATTCACTCTTTTTTTCCCCAGAAGTTGCCAAGTCTGTGGAACTTCCCATTCTGATTGGTTCCGGGGTGACTTACAACAATGTGGAGCATTACCTGAATGCAAGTGCCCTGATCATTGGTTCCCACTTTAAGAGGAATGGGCACTGGGAGAATGATGTGGATCCAGACAGAGTGAAGAGGTTCATGGACAAGATGCATCAGCTTCGGAAGTGACAAGTTACTGCGGAAAATAAACATAAACATAGTCTATAAATGTAAACAGCCCACTTTTTTGTTCTGATGTCAGAAAAGCAACATATTGCTTATAGCCACCTTTGTTAACATACAGTATTTTAGCCCCACCCCTTCAGATAAGAGCAGCAAATGTTTACCCATTCAGCATAAAGCACTTTAATACCATCCATCCAAACTCCAGCAGCATAGCTCCACTCATTCAGTCTGCAGCAATTAAGCCCCACCCATCCAAACTACAGGAGTTTATCCCAACCTATTCAACCTACTTTAAACCCACTCAAACTACAGGAGTTTAGCACCGATTCTGTATACAGCAGTTTAACTACCTGTTCGCCTATAGCAGTGAAGCCCCACCCATTTAACCTAGAATCCTTAGCCCCACCCATTCAAGATAATGCAAATTATGTAATTTAAAGGGCTTTATCCCTATAAAGTGCAAAATCTCATCAGACAAAACAGGCAATAATAAAAACAGTAATAACAAAAACATGTTTATTTCCTTTTTTTAAAAAGATTTTTATCAAATATGTATCTTGGTTACAAAACAACTGGCAGTTCAGTAATATTTACAAAGTCAGTTTACAAACAAAACACAGGCACTCTTAAACAAAACAGCAGACAAGTCTCTGCAGGTTCAGAGTTAAACAGAACAACAGTGTCCACTTTGGCACTAAATCACAGACTGTAATAACCTTGTTTTTTTTTTTTTTGGTACATCAGTATTTTTAAAGATCAACACTCCATTAATACATCACACAGTTCAGTTCTTCTCAGTCAAAAATATTCATCATTACAGCTTGAGTAATAACAACTAAGTCCGGCATCAGTTTCAGGGTAAACATGTTCTACTGTACTATCACTGTAACTCTAGCTTTAGCTAATGTAAAAAAAGAACCACAAACACACACACACACATTATCCTACTGTACTTAACATATGTCCTATAAATGCATATTTTATGTTCTATATCTCAATGTATGTTCAAGAAATGTGGGACAAACTAATTTCCCACTCTAAACGCTGGTCAGGTCTTCAGTATCTAATATCATCTTTAACAAAGAGGTGAGAATGGCATGGGCGTACACTAGGGCTGCACTATATGGACAGATATTCCATATTTTGATTGTATATATTTGCAATATATTAAAATCAACATTATTGTGGTAAATATTATCACATTAATATAACATGCGATTGGTTAGAATTCTCATAGTACACTCTAATTGGTTAGTGGGCTCAATTATGTCTAAGAAGGCTGTTGGTAAATATGGCCAAATTAAATAAAAAACAATCAGTGTTCATATAAACTCGCTGTATTGAAATGAGTGAACATGTGCTACATCATGAAATTAACCCTTCCACTTCCAAAATGTGCAATTTTCTTTGATCTGTATGTTTTCTTAGTTTTATCACTTGTGAGGTGCAGTACACACAAAAATGCTAGGGGGCAATGCAGGCGCTCTGCAGCTGCTTGTCTACATGAATGCTTGGCCAAAGCGCAAGTATGTTTCTAGCTTCAGTAAAAAAAAAAAGAGTAATAAAAATAACAAACATTATTGCACTTTTAATTTTAGTAAAATGTGACACAATAGAAAACAAATAATGACAAATATCAATGTTTAGAATATATTAATAATGCTTAATTATTTAACCCTTAGAAATTTGTGGGATGTTTTCATAGTTAGGTGTAATGTTATTCACTCAAATATTTAAAAATTCTTTTAAAAACTGTTTTTTGATTATAAGTACTAAAAAACACTTGGGAGTTTATCGAGTGTTTTGAGCTAAAAATGCAAACATTTTGCTGAGTTATTTGTAATGATTAAACTGACGAGGGTATTTTTTAATAATTTCATCAAAATAATTGACAGTATTCCAAATAAAATGAAAAACAACCTGAATATTTTATGTATCAGTATTATTCTTTCTCTTTCTTTTATTCTGAAATTAACTCAATATCTGGGTTAGTGACATCATCAGCCTTGCCTCCTCTTGAGTGTTTAAGTAAACACTTGAACTATATTATGACGCCTAGAGAACTGCATGTAACTGCCTGCGAAATGCGGATCTCAAGTTCTAGAGTTATTATACTAAATTTGTTTGTTGGACATGAAGGGGTTAACAAACTAATGTAAAACACAGAGATAGAAACCAAATAAAAGTTTAAAAGTAATTATTATAATTGGTGTTGATTTTTAGTTCATTTTTAAAAATTGATTTCTAAGACAATATTGTGATACTGATTAGTGAATCATATATTGTGCAGCCCGAGTTTCGCTAAACCTGAATTAACCAGGACTCAGTTTCTCAAAAGCATCTCAGTATTATTAAGCTTATCGTAACTGTGTTCAATGTGATGCTCGATCATATGAGAATCACCTTGCTGTGATGCTTTGGGGAAACGCAGCCCCATAATATTGCTTTATACAACCATGATGTAGTCGGTCTGTTCTGAGGTCAGTGTATTCAGTGGTGTCAGGTGTGGTTTCAGTAGTTGTAGAGGCGCTGAGTGGGCTGTTTGAACTGGCCGCAGCGGCGGTCAGCCAGAGAGAAGCGTGTGTTGACCATGTTCTGCCTGTTGAGGGCACTGCGGGTCAGTTTCCTGCGGTCCACGTGAGCTCTGGCCTGCTGCACTGAAATCAGGACAGGCAGGGGAGTGCCCCATGCTGCCAGACGCCACGAAACGTGATGCCTGACTGGCACAGGCCTGGACACAGGACACAGAGGAACAGCCAAGTCATTACAGTGATAGTTCAGGCAAAAATCTAATTTTACCCCATTCGCACACAAACCTCACCCGAAATATAGTCAATCAGTCAAATATTGTTCTGAGCTGGAAGTTACAAAGTTATTGCAGGTAGCAGGTAATGGAAGCTTATGTACACCAATTAGCATGCACGCTCCGTAAATTGTGTGAGGGTGTTCAGTGATCTCAAATAGACTTTCTGATACTGTATAACTCACTGTTCTCTAAAATATGGACAGTACATGCATTCTAAACAAAAAGATATAATTTTACTCTCAACAATCACAGAGTTTATGTGATTAATTCTTGTGTATGTTATATTTTGTGTTTTTTTTATATATACACATTTGAAAAGGTTCAAACTTTTCTCAGTTTGTCATCGTGGAGTATTGAGTGTAGAATTGTAGGTGAAAAATTAATTAAATCTAATTTAAAATAAGGATGTAACACAACAAAATGTGCACTGTGAATCGCTGTGAATACTTTCCAGGTGCACTGTGTATAGAAACATCTACCAAAGGTTTTCCACCATTCTGAAGAACCATTGAAGCATCAAAATGATTATTTGAATTGACACTGTTCTACTGTAACAGTCGTGGAACCATTTTTAGTGCTGTGTGGCCCATGAACAATTATATAAACATAACAATAAATAAACAAATAAAATGTAAATAAACTAAATTCGGCTTTAGGTGAGGAAACCAGGAAATTAGCTTTAAGGTTCTGGAATCAGACAAAAGTGTATTTACTAAAAACATTTGTGAAGAACTGAATATCACTGAATATCATTTGCAGCAATTTTAGTAGATCAACTTACCTAGGAGAGTCTTCTTCTTCCTCATCTGAAGCTTCCTCCTCCTCCATTCTGCCGTGGCGCATCTGGTACACGGACATGCTTGGGTGTTCAATCAACAGGTTCTCCAGAGGATCTTCCTCAATGTGACCCAGAGAACAGTTCTCTGCACAGACGACATCTACCATTTAACTGAGGTTCATTTTCAATCTCTATTCAATGTATCTCATAGGATCTGAGCTTTTAAGAGCAAACCATCTAAGTGGTACTAATTTTAAAATGTAGGCGTGGCCTTAAAGCTCTAACAAACACTTTAAAGCCTTTGGTGTAAGGTGTGTTTAATGACAATATCTGAAATTATACCCACTCTTCCTTTGTTTGCTGTGTACATGCCTGCAGTATGTTTTGAGACTGAACAAACCATATGGCATAAAAGTGATTATTTTCCCCACCAAAGCTGTTAACTACCAAAACACAAAATACATAGAAACAAACCAAATAGTCACTTATTTCTCAGAAAACACCCACAGTAATAATTTTTTTATAGATAGCACTATCATCTAACAAAGATGATAAACTGAGGCCTTCAATCGAGAAAGATTTTTTTCTGTAAACCTGATATTATTTTATGGGTGTGTGATCTGACCACGTCTCACCATGCAGGTTAATGATGACCCATTCTCCATCCTCAAACTCAAACACCTCCTCACAGCCTTCATTCTCCACGCTAACGTCAGCTCCCTCCTCATTGCTGCCGAGGAGCTGGGCGAAGATTTTGCCGATCATTTTCAGGGTGTCGTCTTCTGTTTTAACTTCAAATATAAGTCTGTAAACAGAACAGCAGCGTTGTGTTTATGTCTGGTGGCTTTAATGATCAAGGCTTTAATTATCTACACTTTTATAGAAAAGTGTTGACAAAAAATCAAAGTGACATGATTGGTCAGCGAACATTTATTTGACAAACCAAGATGTTCTTTAATAGTAATAATTTCAATTTATAGAGGAACTTTCATAAACCAAAGGATTCTTTCCATTGAGGGGGAACAAACTACAAACTACTACTAAGACGTAGAAGAAAAGTATGAAGTAAAAAGAAATGTATTTAGTTTAGTTTTAAAGGATGAGAGGATAGAGCAGTCACAAAGAGATGAGTCCAGAGTCCAGAGTTTTGGAGCTGTAGTGCTAAACGATTTGTATCCCACTGTCAAGTGCCTTGTACGAGGGACTGTCAGAAGACCAGTACCAACTTTAGTTCACAACAAGAAACGCTGAGCAAATACTGGTAACAAACCCTGGACTTAGACTGTGATCATAATCTCTGTAGAGGCTTATTCGCACATCTAAAATAAAGCCAGTAAATAAAGACAGTTACTGTAAAGTCTACTGTGTACTCCACCATACAGCTCAGTGGGCCAGTTTATGTTTGTGCTTATAGAATAAAGTAACTCACACCATGTTCTAAACCAGGGGTTCTCAACCTTTTGCATCTCACGACCCTGCTTATAGCAAGAAGCACACATCTGCACCGTCTCAAACTGATACGGTTTAATTTGCCTTGCAACACTTCTGTGAAATTATTTGCTCATTTCTATGAATGTTTATATATGGTTTTAGTCTTTTATTATTTAAAGTGCTGTTATCAGCCCAGTATGGACTACTGTCTCCCCCTGAGGATGGGCTGGGGGACCACTAGAGAGTGCTTCATGGCCTACTCGTGATCTAATGAAGATTTGAATGAGTTTTGAGAGACAGTGTAAGAAACAAAGGTTTTGGGGTATATTATAGAGATGAGATACTAATATCTCTCATTGTAAACTACAGAAGAACTCGTCAGATACTAAAACATGTCTTGGGGGATCGACTGCATCTAGGGTCAATGATCAATCAATGATAGAAGCTTTAATGTCCTGATAGAAACCTTAAAACAAGACACATATTGAGACATTTGTTATTGTATTAAAAAATATAATTAACTGAGTCTCAAGACATGCATGAATTGTTACACCCTTAAACTGTTTATACATTTCAATGCATCAATTCATATATTTTCACTATCATACAAATCATTGTACCTCTATTTTTGGTCCAAATGACTTGGAATACAATCTTTTATCACTTTTTTTACATGCCAGTGACAGTATACGTATTACTCAATGTACATGTCAATGTAAGTTCTTTTCTCAGATGATTGATAAATGTAACATAGCTCCAATGTATTGTGTTTCTGTGTTACATGTCACTGAGGAAATCAGAGACTGGTTTGCATAAGTCTGTAGCCAGACTTTACAGCTTGGAACAGGGTGGACACACACTGTCAGGCCTGGTCAACTTGACCTGGCATCTGTGAGCCAGCATTTATTTTTAACACTGGATGTAATCCTAGTTCCTAATTTAGCAGAAATTAATAAATGAATGATACCAACATTGATACAGCCACTGACACAAGGTCACCATGTTCTTTACACTATCAGCTGACCACCTGAAAGCTCTGTGTGTTCTTCTCCACTCTGACCAGAGGGGATAAAAACAGACTAAACGTGATTAAATATCAGATCGCCATCTTAGAAATCAGCTGCTCAAACTCCGGCAGGTGGGCCGATGTTAGTCTGACTGAGAGAGGTGATGGCATGCGGAAGTGTTCAATTACATCAGCAGCTCCATCTGATTTAACGTCATTAAGTACCGATTTGCCAAACAATATATAAATATAAATAATACTAGACTCCCAGGAGGAGAGCTGGGATGTTTACTTTCTGTGTGAATGTTAATATAGATAAATAAGGATATATTCTGGAGCTTAACAACCCACTCAAATCGATAGGCATTTATAAGGAGTTGGTCCCACCTTTTTAGCTATTACAGCTTACACTCTTTTGGTAAGGCTTTCTATACTATACTATAATTACAGGCTTGACTTTATCTTAGGTGAAAACAAGACATTTGGGGTCTGGGACAACAACTTTCCTCAAAGGATTTTATGCGCTTGATGTTTGCATCCGATAACCTTTTAAAATCCCTTTGCATTATTGTTTTGGTTAACATTCTCATATGATCTATAATACTAAGCTGTGACAGTATGAGCTGAGAAGCAAACAAAATACACATTAATATACACAGATGTCTGTATGACTGTTAGAGATCTGTGTTTAATCCAGGTGCCGCAGGGAATTAGGTTGGGTTGGGGTCAGTTGGGTGGGGTTCAGGGGGTGGGGGGTGTTGTGTAATTTTTCCTCTGCTTATACACACTCTGCATCTACAGACTGAAAGGCTCAGTTTACATCAACAACACAGCTGAGAGTCTAAATCTACAACATACAACTGTAGAATGTTAGTAACAAGTAACAAGATATAGACTACATTTTTAAAAAGAATGTAGATATATATATATATATATATATATATATATATATATATATATATATATATATATATATATAATATAATGAAAAATACATCATTATTACAGAAAAGCTTATGTGATGTAAACACACATCACAAAGCCAGACAGTCATTAAACTACAGCAGCCTGTTTTGCTGATCAGTCTGCAGGATCAGATGAGTACTGAGGTATAATCAGTGTGTGTCCTTAAAGCTGACTGTAGTTATGGCTGCTTCCTCTCAACAGATGAACTGCTATTTAGTGCTCTTACCTGTCGTCCAGCGGCACTAATTCCTCGGTATCGGTTTTGTTCTCCCTCTCTCTGCTCTGTTTGTTTCTTTCTTTTCTTTCTCCGTTTGTTTACCATCAGTTCGCTCCGCCCCCTACAGTGACGACACAGCGTTTCACAAGTTTGAATCTACACAGCGCGGCGCTGTGGCTCCGCCCACTCACACGACTTTTAAATATTATTATAAGAATAAAATATTCATTTATTTATCTACATAGAGGCGGATACTGTACTAATGGTTGGACACTATTATTATTATTATTATTATTATTATTGTTGTTGTTACAATTATTGTTGTTATTGTTATTATTATCATCAATTACAATTACAATAGTTATTATTTCAATTATTATTATTACTATTATTTATATTATTATTATTATTATTATTATTATTATCGTCATTATAGTATTATTATTTCTATTATTATTACCGTTATTATTATTATCATTCTTTTATTATTTCTATTATTATTGCCATTATACTCGTTATTATTTTTATTATTATTATTATTATTATTACTGTTATTATTATTATTATTATTATTATTATTATTATTATTATTATTATTATTATTATTATTATTATTATTATTATTATTATTATTGTGTGTCACTTTACGAATCCGTCCTCTGTTTATCACTGGTCCTATGGCGCCCCCAGCTGGTGGAGCCGCGGCCTTCCAGCGCCTGAACAGCTGTTTATAAAGTGCACTTTTACCCAGGAGTCTTTGCGGCGCCTGGTGAGCAGGGCTGAGCGTGTATGGTTTTCCTGCGGTTTTTTAGTCTGGAGCGCAGAGAGGATCACCAGCAGAGCAGGACGCAGGTTTGACCGCCGCTTTGCTCTCAGTCTAACGACTTTTCGGCTCCACCTTAAACGGCAGCGCTTCCGTTCCGGCCGTTTATGCGCGAGAATTTAATGTGGAACGGAGCAGTCCGGTCTACAAAGTGTTAAACATGTGCTTTGGCTTTTAAAATGTTTCTCCTCCGTTAAAGCTGTAATTCAGTGTTTAAAACAGGCTTTTCCCTCCTTTTAACACTGTCGGCTCTGTCTCTCTCTATCAGTTCGTGTTTTAATACATGTTTACAAAATACCATCGTAGGATCAAACTGCCCCTAAACGTGTGTACAGTTATTAAATCATTATAATCTTAATTAACCTCCAATACTGTGCATTTATTCATATTTTTATATAAATATATTTTAATGATACACCACAAAATAAAAGCCTTTTAGACTTTGAATCTGCTTTAAAAAACACAATATAAATATCCTTAAAACACTGGGCAGTAACTGACTGAAGTTACTAAATAAACTTTTTTTATTAAAAGTTTAATATCATGTGTTACTGGAGGATGGTTATCAGACACTCCTCTGGACTTTTATTTTGGAGTTTTATAACTGGTGATTTATGATCAGTAAGGCACAGGTAAATCCAGCTTCATTGTGAGTCTGTGGAAAGGTGACTTTGGCTCAGCTTTAGTGCTGCAACTCACTAGTAAAAGTGAAAGTCTGAGTAGTGATTCAGAAGAGAACAAACATTTCCCATATTCCTGGTCTGAATTAAACTTGTTACACTGCTGTCATCAGCTCTAAATGTCAAGTTAGAGCTGATGGTTACAACTGGGTTATGTGGTTTAAGCCTATATAGAATCATAGTGATATTAGTTATATGTTGCTCTAGAACCAATGAATGAACGTAGGAGAAGAATGATGCATCGACTCAAAATACAGATCTTGATCCATTTTCAATTTTGATATCTGATTTCATCAATTAATCACATATCACAGCATTATTATTATTATTATTATTATTATTATTATTATTATTATTATTATTACTACTACTACTACTATAAAAAGCACATAGGCATTCAGTCACTAAAATTAGTTCTACCTGGGAGGCAGAACAAGATTCTTTTTTAACTGACCTGATTTACCCTTTCCTGGTGTGTTTATCATGGCTGCTGATGTAGAGAACAGTGCAGCAGTTAATGATTATTGTGTGTGTTTGTGTGTGTATTGATCAACAGGCTGTGCTTCCACACACATGCGATGGCCTACCGAGTAAATGACATTATGAAGCTGTGCTGTGAGGTGTCAGCAAACCAGCAGATGAAAGCAGCAGTAAAGAATTCTGGGAAAGGAGCGGCAGTGGCAGGTGGTGGAGCGTTTGTGGGCGGGCTGTTAGCTGGGCCACCAGGGATCGCTGTCGGTAAACGTTTTAATCAGTTAATTTGACTGGGGTCCTTTGGTATATGACTGTGAAATAGATGTCTGAAAGCTCCTCATGTCAGTCTGGGATTCTGTGTCCAGTTGCATAAAACACCTTGTTTTCCATTAAGAATATACCTTAAGAGAAGATTTTCCCCATAGGTACGTAAGGCATAAAATCCCTCAGACTCTTATCTTACGGAAACTGCAGTATTTACTGCAGTGGCTTAGATTTTGCTGTAGGAAAGTTGCTCTGTTCCCATCAACTTATTAAAGGAAAATGATGTGCTTCAATCAATACCTCAGCAAATCACAGCACAGCCGTGCCGCCATCTCGTGGAGAAAGAACAAAATGAAAATCAGTTTTTTACTCAATGTTTTTTTCTGCAAGGCAGCACTGAGGACAGCTCAGAGTTTATTAGCTTCAGCTGACTGTGTCTCAAAGCTCAGAGTTCATTATGTTAGCTCTGCAGTTCTAAGGTTTCTGTGAAAAATATCCTAGAGATATTTAAGTGTTTAGAACAGTTCAGTGGCAGCGACTCCAGAGGTTCTGTGTTCTGTGTTCCTAAAAATTAGGAATTGACCATTAAGGAACTTTCCTAAGAACGCCCTTAGACAATACTTAAGGTATTTCTTCTACAACACACTTAAAGTTAAGTGATTTTTAGGGCAATCTTGAGGGACAATTTCACTTAAGGTGTTCTATACAACCGGGCACTGACCAGAGGGAAGGAGAATCGCAAGGAGCTGTTCAGCTGATGACATTTCTGTGTGTTGACTTGTTCATGTGTTGTGTGTGTGTGTGTGTGTGAGTCTTGTAGCTACTGTCACCCACATTTTCTATTAGTAAGTCTGTACATCTGTCCGTCTCTCTGTCAGTGTTTCTTGCCATCTGTCAATCTATCGATCTGTATCTCTGTCTATCTAGCTGTCTGTCTGTCTGTCTATGTTATACAAACAAAATATTATGTTCTATCAGCCATCAGCAACCAGAGTCTGAGAGAGGGCGAAATTGGCCATGCTCTCTCTGGGTTGGTAGATGGTGCTCTCTCCCCACATCACACTCAGTTTGATGCTGGCTGGCACAGGTGTCAGGACGTTGGGTGATCACCACCACAACTTGTCCCCAACTCATCCCAAATGTCTTGGGTTGAGCATCATCATTCTAGAGAACACAGTTCCACTGCTCTAGAGTTCAAAGCTGGGGGGATTTATACCTCTTTAGCCCACATCTGGAACTAGGCATGGTGTCAATTGGTTGTTTAAACCTTCTCCTTCAATGAGTCTTGTTCTAGTTTTGTACAGATACTGGACATATGTGTATATATCTGTCTGTGTATAGAGCTTTGTACCTGTTTGTCTTTTTAAATTTGGGGTTAAGTGGAAAAGTGGTGAAATCGGATTTTCTCTGGAATTTCACTTTATATCAGTCTATTGTGTGCTCTCTAGGTGGAGCTCTGGGTGGTCTACTGGGATGCTGGATGACCAGTGGTCAATTTAGACCAGTTCCACAGATCATCATGGAACTGCCCCCTGTGCAACAGCAGAAACTCTACTCTGATGTCATGGCAATTCTAGGCACACTGGACTGGACAGATGTTGCACAGCTGATTGCACTGGTGATGGGGAATGCCACAATGCAGCAGCAGGTTGTAGCTGCTATCCTCAGCTACGTCACCAAGGAGTTGAGAGCTGAGGTGCGCTACGGAGACTGACCACTAGGAGGAGACACATAATTAGGGAAATTGGATTCAGTGGTGATGAACACAGGGAACTCTGTGCCTTAGTTATTTATATATATAGTACCTATTTAAATACACACGTGTAATCTGAATGTTGAAGCTGCAGAAGGGAGTTTTAGGAATCAGGACTTGATTTATGAAAGAAACTGAAAAAAGATTAAAGTTTTTTTTACTCATAGTGTGTCAGAAATCCCACAAGCAAGTCTACACGGCATGCAGTTAGCCCCATGTTATTTACTGTACATATGCTTCCACTGCCTCTTAGCTCCTCTTGTAGCTCCAGTGCTAAAGAAGCCACATTTTTCATAGTACAAACACGGAGTGAACTGCATGTTGAACTGTGGATTTTGTCTGTATGCCGTTATTTTACTGCCAAAAATCGAGAGCAATTTAAAAAAAAATGCAAGAGCACAGTTCATCACACTTCCCAACCGATGAGAATATAGAAGAGCAACAGCAATAATTTATATTTATATATAAAAATTAAAAAGAATTGGCAGCGAGAGCATAAAATGAGCTGGAGAAATTCATGCACAAAAGATTTCAAAACATAAGAACACACAGATCAGTTTTGTATTAGAGCAAAGCTAGTCTGAGCGAGAGCTCAGAGATATTTGAGAGAGCACATTTTATATATAGCATGTGAACAAGTTAAACTTAAATTAAAAGGCTCTTGACTTTTCGGCAGTAAAATAAAGCCATATGCCCGTTCCTTAGAATTTTTGAAGTTAGAATTTTGACTGAACATCTTTAGAATACTATTGATATTTATGATCATATATGAGAAACTGACCTCAACTGAGTTTTAAAACTCTACTGCCTTCTACAGCCAATTACTGAGTTCTAGATTTTATAGAACCTTTTAGCAGTAAATGTTTTATCAGTAGCTGTGCACTGGTAGATGCATTGAAGTGTCTTTATTATATGAACACAATCATTTTAAAACTTGCCTTAAGAGAGAGTTAGAACATGTTCAGCTCATGGTTAATCATGGTTAAGAATAGAGCTGATTTGTATGGAGGTAATGTCTTTGTACTTGAAGTTATAAAATAAATGATCACATCATTAAATGAGCAATTTCAGATTTCAGTATTATTTCTTGTGACATTATGTGACATTTCTTGTGACAGTAATGGAGAGCTCCATTACTTCAGGTGGTTACCCCTCCACCACCACCCCCCGACAGACCTACACAAATGAAGGAGGAACAGATTTGGTTTATCAAATTGTTTGGTGCATCAAATCTTGTGTTGAAGAGCTTTTATTGTAAATGCGGAAACCCGTGAGTCACTGTGTCAGCACTATCTGCTGTGAGATCGTCTTCATCGTTCGTGGTGGTCTCACCACCTGCTTCTGGTTTCGTTTTTCTCAGTAAACCCATGGTTTTAGAGCACACAGTATGAACACTCCCCTAAAGAACCATTTATGAGAAACAGTAACCACAATATAAAGAAACAAAAATGAATCCAAGCTAGTTTGATGAAAGACTTTTTAGAGCCCAATTTTATGGGATGTTTTTGTAGTTTGATGTATTTACTAAAACATTAAAAGCATTTATTAGGAGACAGTCACACATACCAGATTATTTTCTGGACATACTAGGCTATTGAATTTTAAATACCTGTATGAATTTGACCATTTTTTCATCAAAAATGAACATTGTTTTTGCTAAAAAGGACTAAAACATTTTACAGCTCAGAAATCCTGTTGGGAATTCATAATCCAGAGGGTTTTTAAGATGGAAATGCAAGATTTTAATGAATTATTTGTAATAATTCCATTGACAAGGATAGTTACAATAGTAAGTAAAAATACTTACCAAAAACCAGCAAAATTGTTATTCATGTATGCATCAGTTTTATATCTTTTCAAGACATTAAGGCTGAAATTTGAACACTGTCATTGTTTCTCTAATCCAATAGCCCCGCCCCTCTCTCTGATCAGTCAGAGTCTGTATGCAGGTTAAGGTTGTATGGACAGAAGAGTAAACATGCACTGGAAGCTCCTTTGGCATTTAAATTGGGATGTAATTCAGTTGAAAATGAGTGAAAGTTTTGTGAGCTGAGTTAATCACTGACATCTCATCACACAATGCCAAGTCAATGTTATGTTGTTTGGGGGTCTTCTGCAAGATGACCAGCAGCTATTCCCCCACAAACCTGAAGAGCACAGAGAAAGGAGATATGGTTAGGACATGGTCCTTTTAAATATTTAGAAACTAGGCAATGATTCTTTTTTCAGTGTTTCCAAAATATTAAAACAAATGAGGTACTGAACTCTATAGCTTCATTTCAGTTCAGTCCTTATGTCCATAAAAAGATGAATAATCTCCATAATACCCCCCCCCACACACACACACACACACACACACACCATTTTCATTCCTTTCTTTGAAGTGTCTTCTGTGGTTTATTCACTTTAATTGAACCCGAGTGCAGTCATTTCCTGCCAAAGTGTGGTGTGTGTACATGAGTGTGTGTGCATCACTCTGTGGCTGTGTTAACACCAGTCAGGCCTGTACATTTACAGGTGATCGTCCTTTAACTCAATGTATTTATCGAGTATTTAAGTTGTTTGATATGTATATGTAGTAAAACAGTGACTTTATTTGAGGTGAAACTGCTTACATGTGGTTTAACAAACATATTTAAAACATTTTTGTGACTTAAATGGATCCCTGTTAGAGATTATTTAGTTTACTAAGAATTGATAGAAACGCAGATGAGTTCGGACACTTCCTCATCAGCAATGTGTGTTGGCACCAATCTCATAAAGGTGTTTTAGCTCCGCCCACACACACACACACACAAACCAAATTCTGAATTAAAGTTAACAGCCAGTGATTTTTCTTTCATGTAGGCTTTAAGAAAAACCAAACAAAACAGTAAACTGTGCTCTGATTGGCTGGTTTGTGGTAGCAGGCAACAGCTCACAGAACCCACATATTTTAGCAGAGATTGTAACTGCAACGGATTCCTATTCCATGAAGCACTCTATTGTGTAGGGTTGTCAAACTGGCTGGTTTGGCTGCAGGTTGTAATTCTAAACAACCAGCAGCAACACCTGATTACACCCACTTAATCAGACAACTTTCAAACAACTGATCATATAAGCTTCCGTTAGGCTGGAATGAAAACCTGCAGGCACACCGGTCTGTTTCTGACTCGGTTTGACACCTCTACTCTTAGGCAATAGTCCATAGTGGGTCAGAAATGGCACTTTTAAAAAAAAATTATAATCATTAAATCTGTTAAAGTGAAAAAGCAAAAGTGTTAGTGTCAGTAAAAACTGAGAGATGGTAAGTAGACATGTCTGATATTAGCATTGTTACTGTTTGTTTTTGTAAACTACATTTGGGAGAGATATTTTCATTTACAGCATTTGGCATCTTACAAGGTTACTTAAAGTACAGAGGTGGGCCACAGTAGTAAGAGTCTTGCCCAAGGACAGCATAGTTGCCCAGACTAGGAATCGAACCCCAGTCTCCCACATGATGAGGTGGCTCTATAAATATATAAAAAAAACTTTTATATTATTATAAAACATTATTCATATTATTTTTGTTCTAGTTAGAAAGCTGATGAGACTGTAGGCCGTCCTCTCGCTTCCCTGGGTTTGGCTTTCTCAGACAGGTAAAAAAAACAGGCTTGTTTGTTTTCAAGGGAGTGCATGATGGAGGACGAGATGGTAATGTTAGGATAGCTTTTAGTGTAGGGCAGACCCCAATTTGCTCTCTCCAGCTTCTGCTTTGTTGCAAGCCAAGTTTGAACTCTTCTGTGGACACTGGTGCGGGGAAAGTCATGGTCCTCATGCCTGGTTCACGGGATAACTTTATTTCCAACTAAAAGAGTCTGGAAGTGATTAAAATCATAAGATTCAACGTATTCTTCTAAAGTTGCTGCCTGTTTCAGTTTCACCAGCTTCATCTAGAGGTTTCTCTAGTGATTGGGGCTTATGGAAATGTTGGGTGAGTCAGGATTTCTGAAATCAGTCACTTTCTATGTTACAACATTTTTTTTTTTCTGAAGAAGAAGGAACAACAGTTTGAGGCTGACCCTTAACACTGCTTATGATCATTTAGTTCATTTGAAATGGATCATTTATGTTATGTATCTGCGTGTGATGATGAGACCAGTGTGACATGTGTTCGACATGTTTTTTTTCTATTTTAGTTGCTTTGTTTTTTTGTAACTAAGCTGTTTAACCCAGTAAACGACAGGCGTTCTCCTCTAACCTGTCATCATGCATTGAATTTCACAGGAAAGGTGGTGATCTTGTAAAGAAAGGAAATCTTGTGTCATCTGTTGTTGTCTATAGATCACGTCTTCTGGATGAACCTGTCTGGTGCACTCTAAGAGCCTGTAGATGTAAACAAATACCCGTTACACCCTGGTGCTCAAACGTGCTCAGCTTTCCCGTGGTATTTTCTGCTTCTTTGTTTCCACTGACAGCTGGATTTGAAGACAGGAATCGAACCCCTCTCCTACTCTGTGAGAAAATAACTGCAAAATAGAAAATGTATATTTACTGGCAGAGAACGGCCTGAGTTCTGTCATATGTCATTCACGCCTTTAATAATAAACAAAAAACACCTGAAAGATTGCACATATTATTTGTTTGTAATGTTCTTATTTCATATACAGAGTATATAATAAATATACAGTTTTATCTGTAAAAATCCTTTATAGCTCAGCACAGTAAACAGTATTATGATGGCATGTCTTTTCTATTCTCTAAACAAATGATTCCTCATGAATTTAATGGATTAGTACCAGACCTTTTTCGTTGACCTGAAAAAGACGTAAGTTTAATTAACCACTGTTACCTACCTAAATCAGAGTGTACCAGACTGTAGTATTTGGGATTCAGGAACAGCGTGGTAGTTCTTATTCAGGATTCAGGAACAGTTCTGATTCAGGAACAGTGGAAAATGAGATCGGAATGTATAAGTGCTGTTTGTTTGCAGCATGTGCAGGCTTTTCCTGATCAGGAATCCCGGGCCAAAGACATGCAAAGCCTGGTCTGAAAATAATAACATGAAGCAGATCAGAAACTTGCAGCAGTGAAACTCTGAATGTTAAAGGTTTCTGTAACTTGGTTTGCTTTGTGAATCAGCTTAAATCCTTTGCACGGCCAGCCCACGGTGGGTTTGCTCCGCAAGGGTAATGCATACGTCTTTTAAAAAGCATGAGAAATGGGAAGTAGGGTGAGAGAGTGATATTACAGCCAGTTGCGTGAGAGCTGGCAGCCCTGGTTAAACGGAATGAAGTCAAGCATGTTTTTTTATTTTTGTAAGGAAGTAAAGGCCATATTTTCCATTAGCAGTGGAAACATTAAAGAAAATAAATGCTTTAATATTTTTTAAAAATTCCATTATGACCACAAAGTAACTTTTGAGCTTCACATTATTAAAGTAATAATTTCAGATTCCAGTGTTACATTTTATTTGCTGTTCCTTGGTTTCAATTCCATGTTAACATTTATTGTTTTCTATTTTAATTGTAACAGTTCTTCCAGAAGCCTTTTTGAGGTGCTAGATCTCAGGATGTTATAATTGTAAGTATATATGGGTTTTCTCTGTGTTTCTGTGCTTGTAAAGCGTCTTTGAATTGCCACTGTGTTATTTTAAAACCAAAAATAAACTGATGACTACAACAACAACTAGTTAAGCTAAGCTCCCTGTGTAGCTGACGATGTGAGTGTGAATTAGTCACCTCCTCTACAGAGACGCACTTCTGCACATTTTAATACACACTGTTACTGTTTGTGTAAGAAACATTGTAATAACATTGTGACGATACCACTATTCTGTCACTCCTTTTCAGAACATTCCCGGAACATTATTACTGTAATGTTACAGACTAACATTGAAAACATTGCTGAATGTCCTGTGAGGACATTTTTTTAAACGTATGAATCACCTTAAATTTCAAGTGAATTCACGGCTTTATATTGTTGGGTTTGCGCATCTGATTTCATGGCTGTCAAACCGGGTCAGAAATGGGCCGTGTGCGTGCAGGTTTTCATTCCAATCCAACAGAAGCTCATGTGATCAGTTGTTTAAAGATTGTCTGATTGATTAAATTAGTGGAATCAGCTGTTGCTGCTGGTTGATTCAGGGAAAACAGATTAAAGGAAATGATTAAAGGGGTTTGCCATAAGGCACCAGTAGATTAACTTAAATTAATCCGGTCAGTTTTAATCTTAATAAAACAGACAATTGCTGAATGTTTCAGATTTAAAGTGGAAAAAATTGTCCAGAATATACAAGCATACTATTCTAAAAAAAATTATATTATTTTTGGTTAAATATATTACAATTAATTACATGTAAAGTGACATTTCATGCCTTATTTGGTTTTAATGTTGGTAGTACCTGATTAATCATGCGTTCAAACTAAAAATGAGATATTCTAATAATTTCAGGAATAGGATTTCTGTTGATTTTTGATGAGCTATATAACGTTAAGGAAAAAAATGCCTGAAATATTTCACTTTATGTGTAATGAACATAAAACATGACATTTTACTTTTTTGAGGACAAATGAACGTATGTATAGTGAAGCACGGGTGTGCTGAGTGGTCTCAGTCTGCATAGCGGCGTGCACTGTGTAAGTAAACCACATAACATTCTTGTTCTTTCTGGTTAACTCTTTGGTGGATGACTCAGACTGAAGGTGAGCGAGGCAGACCCACTCCTGGCCTGCGATGTGTCACTGTTAACCATAAATATAAAAGCCTTTAATGGCTTTGCATTATCACTGTGAGGCAGTTTGTTCAGGGTGATGCAAGTTCAAAATGACCACCATGAACTCTCTTAAACATGTTTATTAATAGTTTAATAATAAAAAGTTTTACAAAATTATTTAATGAATACATTCATTTAGACAGAGTTCAACTCCAATGCATTAAGTGTGCACATTACTGTTTAAATACAGTGACACTAGTGTTGAATACTTGTAAAAAATAAAGTGTAAAAATATGATCATCACTTCCTTCAGTAGAACAGGTTCCTTCACTCGGAGCAGAAAACAGGTTTGTCTTCATATTAGTAACAGTGCAGGTCAAATGTTTGGAAACAGCAGCAGTTTTTGAAGAGCTACAGGACAATAATGTGCTTATGGAGCATCTAAATATCAAGTGTAAAAAAAGACGTCCAGATAGGAAACTTGAACGCAGCATATATTATGTTGTACTGTATGTATTGGCCAGTCCAGCTTTCCTGACTCCTATGCTACACCAACCATATGGATTAATTTGATTGGTTTAACAAGCCCTTTACTCTTTCAGCGGCCCACCTGGAGTTTTCCCAGTTCTCCTGATGGCCAGGCCATGCCTATAGATTTCACTACATGGTAGTAGTCTTTCCACTCACTCATCTCTACAACCCTATGGAATATTTCAGCAAAGAAATCTTCAGCATTTATAATATCTAATGCACATATCAATACACAGGGTTATATTGAGTAAATGTTGACTTAAAATAGAAATAAAATGTAAAATATACATGCTTTTGACTTTGCCCACATCAGTAAATACTGATGTTGAGTTTGCACAAAAGTCTTTTGTACAATAGTGTCCACTTTTCATCTTCTTTGTTCTTGCATACTTTGGATGTAAGTAATAGCATTGAGAATAATTTACAGTCCATTTCCCACCTTTTCCATAGCCTATCCTCACCACTTATGGAATATTTTGGGAAAGAAACTACTTAGGCTTTCGCTGTCTTTAAACCTAGACACCTTATTGTGCTATGTTCATTTGTTTCCCACTCAGCTTCACTGTAAATCAATGACTGGTGCAAGCAGCAATTTTAGGGGTCCATGTGCAACTGTAATTTTCACATTGGCAATTGTTTCCCTTTAAATTTTCTTCCATGCTGGTGGTTTTGCATGACCTGGATGGAAGTAGCAGTACTGAGAATAACTGTCGTTGAACCACAGAGTTGGTACATTGTTGTCCAATTGTTCCTCCAAATCCTCGTCACTGGAGGCTTCATATTCAGGCCCATCTTCTAAAGAGTTGGTTTTCCATTCATTTCCCACCTGTTTTCGAATCTGGGGCTTTGTCTGCTGCTGAATCCGCTCCCGACTCTCCAGGCTGACCTTGCAGAGCATGCACACTCTCACGGGTTTGTCGGAGATGTGCCTGAGCATGGCACGGGCCTTGGAGCAAGAGTTACAGACGATGAAACCGCAGTGCCTACAGTGGTGCCTCCGATGGGTCATGGTAAAGCGTTTTGAGCAGCGCATGCAGATCGCTGAGGCATTGTCAGGAATCCACGTGGCTGCAAAGTCTTTGACAGCTGGTGCGTTACCTTGGAAGCCCAGACGTTGCAGTTGCTGGATCCTGCAGGTCTCAATGTGCTCCATCCAGGCCTGCTTCTCTTCAGCAGAAGCTGCTGCCACGTAGAATGACTTTTTGGGAGTCTTTAGCAGCCATAGGTTGCACATGTCCGAGCTGTCTTCCAAATCTTCCTGCTCGATCTCCTCCAGGCGGATGATTTGTTGTTTCTTGTTCCAGCGACCCGCTATCACAATGCTGCCATACACCAGGATGTCGTTGAAGAGAAAGAAAGCTCTTGGCTTAATATATCGCTTGCAAAGCTTCGTCAGACGACCTTCACCCACCAGAACTCGGCCTGGTTCCAGCAGAGGCTTCCCAGATGGGCCAAATGAGCTCTCCACCGCCAGGATCCGTTCACGGTTTTCCAAAGTGAACTCCAGCTGACCTGACATCTTGGAAAACCTGAAGAAACATTCAGATTCCAGTTTAGCTCCAGCATTTAATCATGGGGATGCATCAAATGTTTCAAATGAGCATCAACAACTTATATACTTATACAGGGGTTGGACAATGAAACTGAAACACCTGTTTTTAGACCACAATAATTGATTAGTATGGTGTTCTAGGGCCTCCTTTTGCGGCCAATACAGCGTCAGTTCGTCTGGGGAAGGACATTTTTTGGATACAATCCGGGTTAACACCCCAACATCCCTTTCAGACAGCTTCCTCTTGCGTCCACAGTTAATCCTGTTGGATGTGGTTGGTCCTTCTTGGTGGTGCTGACATTAACCTGGATACCGTGGCTCTTGATACATCACAAAGACTTGCTGTCTTGGTCACAGATGCGCCAACAAGACGTGCACCAACAATGTGTCCTCTTTTGAACTCTGGTATGTCCCCCATAATATTGCAATATTTTGAGCAAAACTGTGCTCTTACCCTGCTAATTGAACCTTCACACCACCAGGCTGGTCCAATTCATCTATGAACCCTCCCACACTAAAATGACAGGTGTTTCAGTTTCATTGTCCAACCCCTGTATATATAACATTCATCAGCAAATTAAACCTGCAATGAACAATGCAAAATATAGAACAAATGGCAATCATGAGGACATTCTAGCGTCCAAAATGAAATCAATTACTTACTTACTCAATTACTTACAATTACTTACAAATCATCAAAATAAATATGATTATTAATATTATTATATGGTGCAAAATAAATTAAATGAAGATTATTATTATTAAGACTAATAAAAATGATAACAAATAGTTTATCTGCCTTGATCCCCAACTAAAAAACAGGCACAAATAGCAATCTTTCATCAGAAGCAGAAAAGAAATGGAATGGTCTAAAATTTTGTAAAGCTGATACCTGAATTGTGTTGTAGATGGAGAATAATTGGTGATTTCAGGTGTGCAGAGCCTGTGTTTGTCTGGTTAAGCGCTGAAGAATTCTGTCTGTGCATGAGAAGTGTGCTGCCGCTTCACCAGAGGGGCAGATTTTATATGTGCTGAAAACCAGCCTTTCCTGTCAGAGTGGGGAGTTCCAAAACTTCTCAGAAAAGCTCTGAGAAACATCACGTCATCTCAGTGAGGGAAAATCACAGCTGTCTGGTTCCTTGACCTTATTTGTTGGTGTACATTTTGCAATTATACTGAGTATATTGTGAAGATGGTGTATGTCTGTTTGCATTGTTGTGACTGTACTCTCAACCTAATATACATTATATGGGCAGAAGTATTGGGACACCTGCTTATTCAGTTTTCCCTCCAAAATCATTAAAAAAAAAAAAGTTAATTCTGCTTTTGTTGGACTGTTTCTACTGTCCAAGGAAGTCTTTTTGCTAGATTTTAGCACTGCAGTGAGGAACAGTGAGCAACTCCTGAACTCATGCCCAAAAGTAAGGAGCACTATCATACACAGCTCAAAGCTGGGGAGATTTATACCCCTCTCACCCACTCCTGGCACTAGTCATGATGCCAATGGCTTCATGTTCATCTGCTCCAGAGAGTCCTATTCCATTGGCAGTACATCTTTACAGGGACTGGACAAGCTGTGTGTGCATTTGTGCATGTGTGAGTAACAGACATGTATACGAATATGTAGAATATTCTATACATTTTTTACATTCATCTTTATTTTTGGATCCAGCACTCCAGCTTTACAGGACATACAGCCTGTTAATGTTCCTATCGTTATTCAGCTTAAGTTCAGAAATATTCAGACAAATAATGCAATAATTCACACAAGATATGCCATTTGGAAGGTTAAGTAAGCAGGCTAATGTCTGGAGAAAATGGAGAATAGCTCAGAACAGTGTTTATTACTAAGGTCATAAAAAGTAATTTACTAAGGTGGGGCATTTACAGCAAAACCAGCACTTCTACATAAAGAGGAACATCAGCCAAGATATGGTGACACACACTGACCACGGGAAGGATGAATTAGAAACAGGAAATGCTGTTGATGTTTATTAAATTTAACAAATTCCTGAGAAGCCTCAACTAAAAGAAACAGAAATAAGATCCACACACACACACACACACACACACACACACACACACACACACACACACACACACACATATATATATATATATATATATATAAATTGTGGCCTGCATGGTGGTCCCACAGGCAGTGTGTGTGAGGGTTATACAGGGTTGTGGGTTCAATCCCAGCTAAGGTTGCAGGTTTCCTCCAGGAACTCCATTTTTGCTTGCTGTGATATGTGACATATGATAGGTGCCCTGTTCAGGGGGTATTCCTGCCTTGGGCCCACTGATTCTGGGTAGGCTCTGGATCCATCACCACCCTGAACGGGACTAATGGTGTACGAAAATGGTTGGGTGGATGGATATTAATTGTTCATTTTGTTTTTGAATGGAGCTGAGGATCAAAAAGAAAGATGGATGAACCTTTGAATAGATGGACGAGTGGTTGGATGTATGAATGAATGAATGGATGGATCGATAGGAGTAATGTACAGCCATTCAGTGAGACTCTCTGTTATGTACATGTGTGACTCATAAGTACTTATATGGATGTTCACTTAAACAACAGACTGGATTGGTCAGTAGAAACTGTTGCATTTTACAGGAAAGGCCAGGCAGACTCTACCTACTGAGAAAACTGGTCATTTGGAGTGCATGGGAACACTCCTGAGAACCCTCTTTGACACAGTGGTGGCACCTTCCATCTTTTAAGGTGTGATCATCTGGGGCAGCAGTTTTTCAACAGCAGACAAGAAGAGACTGAACAAACTAAATTTAGAATTAAAAAGTTCTGTTCTGTGAAGCCCCTGAGACCCAGTGCAGGTGGTGGGGGACAGAAGGATGTTAGCCAAGCTGGCATCCATGCTGCAGAACAACTACCACCCCATGCACGAGACTCTGGTAGCACTGGGCAGCTCCTTCAGTGACAGGCTGCTTCACCCTAAGCGTGTGAAAGAGCAGAATCACAGGTCCTTCCTTCCTGCTGCTGTTAGACTGTACAACCACTGCTCTCAACAGACCACAGGCACACACACTTAACCCCACACGGTATTGGACTTTTTTTCAATGTAACAACAAAAACGTGCAATATTTCTTCCTATCGCTTCCTTTCTATCTCCTCACATTCAGTTACCTGTAAATAATCTGCAAATCTGTGACTAATCTCTGAATGTTCTTCAGAGTGACTTTTATTACTTACAATGTTTATACTTGTATTCACTGCACTGTGTATTTATCAATCATCTATTTCCTTGTACTGAGTGTCTCACTATCCCCTGTTCACATTTAATGTGAACTTCCGCACCGCGTTAATAATAAAGCATTATTTTATCTTATGTTAAATAAACTGTCAGTACCAATGATTTAACGTTAAAAGATAAAATGTAAAATGTGAAATATAGAAATGAATAGAATTTTAATGAAAAGGGAATGTAGAATGAATTTTTACATACTATAAAATTCTGTTAGCCATCACTGGGTGAAGGGGTGGGACTGAAAACTTAAGTAAGGTATTTTTCTGACAGTGGAAAACTAGTAATTACACTGGGACAGATTTCACTGTCAGTAACTGACAGATAGAAATGCCCCTCAGGTCTGTAATTATTACTGCACGTCAACTTTCTCAGTTTGCTAAATATAACATTTGTATGTGTATAACGTAACAATTTTTTCACTTTTAATTTCATGAAGAATGGACAATAATTTCCCTGAAGGAACCCTCCCAAGGGACCAATAAAGTTCTATTCTATTCAGTAGAAATGTTCCAATTTGACCTGGATGGGAAAAAAAAAAGAAAAAAAAAAGGAATGAAAATCAAATACAAATAAACAAATAAAGAGATGAGACAAGAACGGATGTGCTGTATATTGTTCCGAACTGGCTGCGGGGTTATGGAATATTGAAAAATGCTAATTAAACTGGGAACGTCTTTCTGACACTAAACAGAGTGGAAAATAGAGATTCTCCCTCAGAACTTCAGAATGAATAACCCCCGAGATTGAAACCCTGTTAGGTTTGCATATCAAAAACATAATTACAATCATAATTTTACACACACACAACACACACTATTGTACTGCTACCAGTGACTGTAATACTATGTATTATTACTACTACTACTGCACTACTTTACTACTGCAATAGTACTACCATTACTATGTCCACTACAAATATATTACTACTACTACTGTAATATTATTACTGTACTAGTCTCTACAATCAATAATGTACTACTACTACTACTGTGCAACCACGTTTGACTATGACTTCTATTGTACTACTCTACTGCTACTGTACTACTACCAGTATGACTAATGATACTACAATTACTACTATAATACTACTACCACTTGTGTACTGCTACTTCTTTACTCCTACTAGCTACATGACACTATGTTTCAGTACTACTACAGTATTACTCTTTTAATACTACTACCAAAAAGTGTCACTACTACTGTATTACTTTAGCTGCAACACTACTACCAATTCTTTAATACTATACAACTGTAATTCTGCTGCAACTTTACTACTTCTACTACTACTGTCTTACTGTTATTACTACTATAGTGCTACCACAACTGTAATACGACTGCTGCACTACTCGTATTATGACCTCTACTACCTATAACAATCTATTCTAAAGCTTTAGACCAACTGTGACCCTGACCAGGAAGACGTGAATAGGAAGTTAAGTGAATTAATGAATTGCTATTTTACTCCAGGCTTAGACCGCTGAATAACTACTCACACAGCAGAGAAAACACCTGTTTGAAGCAGTTCTACACTTCTGTGTCAAGCTATTCCATTTGAAATACTAGAATATTTAATTGCACTGGTGAAAATCTCTGGATTTGAATGAAGCAGCAGAGAGAGGGGTGCGAACGGGTTAGGGAGAAGTCTGAGACGCACTGCTGAAATCCCCTTTCTTATTTCACCTTGGAAAAGTACAGAGTAGCCAGTTAAACCGGTCAGGCCTCTTTACAGTGGGATCACAGCAGGGCACTCCAGAAACAACAGGACCTGAGATCAAACAGGGCTGCAAATCATTAATCATTTGACACTTACACTGCACACTTAATGGCTTTATACATCAACCCAGTACTTCATATCCCCCTACACACAGGGTTGCTGTAAGCACATGACCCTACGGCCTAAGGTCACCATGCCTAGTGCTGAGCTAGAGGGACATAAAGCCCCCCACCACTGGACCTCTGATCCTCATCACTGTAATGTTCCAACATCTAATGTAAAGCCTTCCCAGAACAGTAGAAGCTGTTACATGAACTGATCAGTATCGGCCTGTTCTGTGTTTCCTTGTTTATCGCAACTGGTGGTGGATGCTTGCACGGTGTCTTCGCACTTCTTAGAACATTTAGAAGAAAAATAAAACATTCAGAGAATCTTGTGTAAGCCTTTAAACACAGTGGAGCATCAGATCACATACCATAGGTGTTTTTATAGTGAGCTCAGGAGAACTGCAACAGATAAACAGAGCTGGTGTGGGTAGCAAAGTGGATAACACGCATTCCTCATGGCCGAGTTATATTTCCGTACCTGGGCAAGCACACCATGTACTCTACCAGGGCATCTCAGGCCATTTTCTTTTGTTACAACCTTTAATTTTCTTTTAATTTAAATATTACACTAACTCGAGAGGTTCTGCAAAAAAGAATGGGAGAAACTTTCTAAAAACAGCTGCCAAGCTTGTAGCATCATACACAAAAGGCTTGACATTGTAATTGCTGCCAAAGGTGCTTCAACAAAGTATTGAGCAAAGGCTGTGAAAACTGAAGTACATTATTTTTTTTTTTTTATAAATTTACAAAGATTTCAAAGTTTTCTCCAAACTTTTGACCCTCTTTGCAGAGGGGGTCAACGTTAGTGTTCTGGAAAAATTTCAGGTTCTGCATGTGCATATAATATCTACCTATAGGGGTTGGACAATGAAACTGAAACGCTTGTCATTGTAGTGTGGGAGGTTTCATGGCTAAATTAGAGCAGCCTGGAGTCCAATCTTCATTAATTGCACATTGCACCAGTAAGAGCAGAGTGTGAAGGTTCAATTACCAGGTAAGAGCACAGTTTTGCTCAAAATATTGCACTGAACATAACATTAATTTTGTTAAATATTATTTTATATATATATATATATATATATATATATATATATATATATATATATAGTTTTTGTACTTATGTTCAGAGTTTCGTATCTAATAGCTTCGGTGTTGAGAACGGGCAAAGTAAGAATTTTATTGTACCGTGCAACTGCCTGTTTACTGTGCACATGACAATAAAACTCTTGAATCTTAAGTAAACACAATATTTATCATTAATTCAACAGAGTATCTGTTTCATAAATTGAAGATCATCTTTTGACCTCTGTAAAAATAAGTTAATAAACCCTTAAATAGTATTGTCTCTGCTGTCTTGCAGTCCAACATTGTTTCCCTCTCAAAGAAACAAAGCCAGCACTTTCAAGCAGTGTTTCTCAACCCTGGTCCCGGAGACACCCCGCCCTTTACATTTGAGTGTATTCCCTGCTTTAACACAACCACTACAACTCTGAATGAGCTGCTTAGTTGAATCAGCTGCATTGGGAGCAAGAAAAGCACTAAAAAAGCAGGTAAAGGGGCTCTCCATTTATGAGAAACACTGGTTCAAAGAACAAATCACAATAACAAAAACAACTCTTTTTAATTGCTGCGTGTTCAACTATTAAAGGTGCTATACAAACAAAGGTATCATACAGCACTAAAAATGTCCTTTGTACAGCAGAAGTCAAACACTGGCAACCTCTTGTGGCCAAAGTTTGAAATACAGCATACATTTCACAGGCATAAAGCCAAGGAAAAAAAAACCCTTAGCACACAAAGTTAAAGCACCAAAATAAATGCAAAAATAGTCCAATACTGTGGGCAAAATCCAGAATTAAGTCTGGATGCTTCTTGCATGCACAACATCAAATGGACAGTACAGTTTAAAGAATCAATTAGAACACAACAAATGAATAGTCATGCTCATTCTATGCCATAAATAAAAATAAGCCTTTACTTTACAACAGTGGCTCCCCCTTCAGGACAGACCTTGAAATAAAACAAATTCTTCTATATGTCTGAGGGCTGAGCAATATATTGATTATTTATATTGACACTGAGAAATAAACAGGGCAAAATATGGCCGATATCATTTAGAGAGTTTAAATAAAGTGTATAAAAGGGTGCCCTCATTTATTTCACATCATACTGTTTATCTCCATTCAGCTAAAATAGATCAGGATATGATTTTTTTTTTGTTAATATCGAACAGCCCCATTATGTCCCACTCCGGATGCAGACAAACAAAGAGGAAATATAAAGTACACAAATGTCCTGTATCTGTAGATGAAGGTCCATTTATAATAATGAGGATGCAGGTCCCCCTCTGAAGCTCCATTAAAGATCGATGGTGCCTTTCACTTTGAATTTCTTTGCAGAGCGCTCGCTGGACCGCAGCTCAAACTTACTGCCGTAGATGTGTGTGATGAAGTCACCAACCTCTACGCTGAAGACACTGTTCTTCTTTGGGATGGCTGAAAACACACAGCAGGAGTTTCTGATTGGTGTTTCCTAACCCTGTTCCAGGAGGCACATCTGCTCTGCATATTTTAGAGCTTAACCTACTCCCTACACATCTGATTCAACTAATCAGCTGATTAACAAGCCCTTCAGAGCTGTGTTCAGGGGTGTGTTGAAGCAAAATGTGCAGGGCGGGTGTGCCTCCAGGAACAGGGTTGGGAAACTCTAAAGAGTGAAGGTCAAAAACACAAAAGACAAGAAACACAAAAAAGAACCCTATTTTGTTAAAGTAAAAAAACCTGGTCTATGGTTCTAATGGTTAATGAATTCTGTTATGATTCTAATTCAAAAATAAATATTCCTGAGAAATGCAGTATGACTATGAGGGGTGAAACTGTGTTAACCAGAGTAGGTGGGGGGATGTAAATGAGGCAGTTTTTGTGACATCAGTGAAACAGTAAATTAAAAATGGACACTAAAGTTTAGACACTTTAATTTCTACACAGTACAAACGGAAAGTATTCACACACTTCACTGTTTGCACATTTTATGTTGCAGCCTTATTTCAGAATGGATTTAATTCATTTTCCCCCTCAAAATTCTACACACACTACCCCACGGTGACAAAGTGAGAAAAGCTTGTTTGAAATCTTTTAAAATGTATTAAAAATAACACAAAAATATAATGTACATAAGTTTTCACAGCCTTTGCTCAAAACTTTGTTGAAACCTGTTTGGCAGCAATTACAGCCTCAAGTCTTTTTGAGTCTGATGCTACAAGCTTGGCACCTGTTTTTGGGAAGTTTCTCTCATTCTTCTTTGCAGAACCTCTCAAGCTCCATCAGATTGGATGGGGAGCATCAGTGCACAGCCATTTTTAAATACCTCCAGAGATGTTCTATTGGGTTATCTCACAGAAGAGACCTGGTGATTTTTAACTTCTTCCATTTATGGATGATTGAGGCCACTGTGCTCTCTGGGATGTTCAATGCAGCAGGAATGTTTCGGTACCTTCCCCAGATCTGTCTCGATATAATCCTGTCTCTTAAGGTCTACAGACAATTCCTTAGTCTTCATGGTTTGGTTTGTGCTCTGACCTGCACTGTCTACTATGGAACCTCATGTAAACAGATGCACTTGAGCTCAAGTTTGTGTGTCACAGCAAAGACTGTGAATACTTATGTACACAGTATATATTTGTGTTTTAATTTAGTATTTCAAACCAACTTGTGTCACTTTGTAATCGTGGGATATTGTGTGTAGAATTTTGATTTAAAAAAAATATGAAAGGCTGTAACATAAAATGTGCAAAAAAATGAAGCACTGTGGATACTTTCCAGATGCACTGTATACCCCCCAAACAAAACATGGTACTCCATTTCAGTAAAGAGAAGATGATTTATGTTTCTATGATAGCAGGACAGTCTTACTTTTCAGTCTGTCATCCTTGGTGATGATCTTAAAGATGTGCTTCATCTCCTGTATGAGAATTCCTGTGGTCCCAACATAAGATGGGCATTTTGATCGGACTACTGTGAGAGGGGAAAACGTTGCATCATCAATCAGTAAAGTGTACTATATTCAATCATTTTTATCTAGTTTAAGTATTTTAATAATAGATAGTACACATGTGTATGAGCTGAGTTTGAAAAAAAAAAATCAAAAGAAATAATTTGGTTGGAATGCTGCTGAGGGAACGGTCATCACACACTTGAGTGTGTCCACTAACCTGTTAAAACAGCACCGTGAAAATCAGCCTTCAGGAGTTTCTGCTGAATGGTCTGTGGGTTGCTGCCATTTAAAAGAAGAAACATTTAGAGATGAGAGTTTACACACTGTGGAGAAGTCACATTATTACTTCTGACATTTCTCACCTTTCTGGTTTAAGTCCATTACACAGGTCTATTATGTACTGCTTCCACAACTCATGTAAGGGCAGGAAAAGTTCATACCTGCAGGAGTAGAACACTGTTAGTCCTGAATGAGAGGAAATGCTGTAAACAAAAGCCTTTGTGATGGTGATATTAGGGAAGTGTCTAATACAGTCGAGTGAACTACCCAAAACTATATTGAGGGATGGAGGCGACAACTAAATGCATAAAACTAAAGCAATGTCTTATTTGACTTTGGAGGAGACTGTCTTACATAAACCTCAGACATTAGTTTGGTTTACTCGATTATTGAAATGAGTGGGGTGACCTTGGTGAGATCCACAGAGGTCTCTGAGGCCTTCAGAAGGAAAATTGTAGATGCAGACGAGTCTGGGAAGGGATTTGAAAAGAACTGAGAAATCAGCCATTCCACCATCCGGAAAATACAAATGGAGAACATTTCACATAAACAATCCTAAAATGTCATCACGGGACCTACAGGTAGTTTTTGCTAGAGTTTATGTTAAAGTGCAGAGTTTGCCAGAGAACACCTAGACCAAAAGCTGGATTTCTGAAACAATGAATCCAATGAGATTAATCCAAAGTTAAATTATTTGGCCACAGTAACAGAAGACATATTTGGATTTCACCAAACAGCGCACCTCATACCACCTGTGGAGCACGGAGGTGGAAGTTTCAAAGTTTGGGGCTGCTGTGCTGTAGCAGGGCCTGGAGATCTCTCCATCATAGAAACCACTATGAGATCTTTATTGAATCAGAGGGTGATTGAGGTGAATGTAAGACTGTCTGTACAAACACCGACACCGACAAAATATTTCTTCCTGTCAGTCAGAATGAATGCAATTTCTATTCATTATATTTTGCTAATTATTTCAGACATATCTTCAGTTTCATGTGTTTATTTATAACCACCTCTTTCTCTCAATATAGTGAAAATGAGGATCAAATGTCCATACGTTTAAATGTCAAAGGTGTTCATGGGGTGTCCTAACTTTTTCCACAAGGCTATGTAACTGATACTCCAATGTTTCATGTGTGCTGTGGTTTGTCTGACTATACAAAATAGAAAAAATGTCTGCATAAAACAGGAATGGCCCAAAAAGGAACGTGGGTAGAGGTAGAGTCTAATACATACTTCTGATGCTCAGGTTTCAGCTGGAACACTTTAACTTCCCTCCGTTCTTTAGCGCTGAGCCCTTTAGCTTTCGCCTTCTTCCCCTTTTTTTTCTTCTGGCCGGCATACTGCAGCACCACGGCCCGATGGAGCAGGAGCTCTTTGACGTCCACATCCCTCATCTTAGGCACATTGCTCTTCAGGAATGCATTGGTGAACTTCTCTGCAGCTGTGCTGGGCTCAGACTGAACACAAAACAGATATTCTGTTACTTCCAATATGACCCCACTAGAGCTTAACTGGTAGAGTGACTTTCTGGTTTGCTGAGAACGAAGGATATGAAACATCAGAAAAAAAATCCCTCACCTGAACCCCGAGAAGTTTACCATCATCTGGAGGAATTCTGGCCAACACCACTTCTGCAAACATCAAAGAACACACAAACATTCATCAGGCTTTTAAAATATTTTTTAAAAATCAGTATAATTGTTTACATTGGTGGTGAATGGACGACAGATCATCTAATTGCTCCCTCGCACAGAGTCTTACAGCAAATGGTTATGAATAAACTGCTTCTCATAGTTCTGAGAAGATTTTGTTTTCAAAATCATATATTTACAAAAGTCCCCAAAAACACTACTGTACAGGAATCTGAGACTGTAATCTTCAACAATTAACCACAGTTTCACACCAAACCCTTGAATCAGTTCATTTTTAACACAAAATCAAACACTTAAGTGTGGAGAGAAACCTCTCCTGTGTGCGCTCTGTATGTGTAGCCCAACAGGGATCTGGAAAGTTTCATCCTCAGGTTCTATGGACGCCCACCAGGGTCCCTGATGAAACCAGGGGGGGTTAAACGTTAATAGGCTTAAATAGGACCCATGTTAAATAAAGTCGTGTTGTAACAATGGGGCCCTTTTGGGCAGCCCAACTTCAGTCCAGAGCCCATGCCCACCTGGAGCTCATGTGAAACCCTATTGTGGCCTCACCTGAAACCCACTGATAACACCACCTGAAACTCACTAGTATCCCCTCCTGAAACCCACTTATAACCCCACATGAAACTCACTTGTAGCTCCACCTGAAACACACTTGTAACCCCACCTGAAACCCACTTCTAGCTCCACCTGAAACCCATGTGTAACCCCATCCAAAACCCACCTGGAGCTCCACCAGAAACCCACTTGTTGCTCCACCAGAAACCCACTTGTAGCTCCACCTGTAAACACCTTGTAGCGCCACGTGAAACCCACTTGTAACGCTACCTGGCCCTCACTGCACCCATATGTACCTCATATAAACATGCTGGCTGGCTTTTGGTGAATAACTAAACAAAACAGGCCTGTTTTCGTTATTTAGACTCAGATCAGTTCCCAATAAAATACGAACACACTCCATGCTTCCACATCGCGCTACAGTAACATTTCAAACATGTTTCATCATAAATATAATCTTTAATCCACACTTACTCTCCATGCTGGACCGTCCAGTGCAGCGCGAGGAGCGCAGAGCCGGCGATCAGACCCGAGTAATCAATCACAGCCTCACTGATTCAGGTATTTTTCTTTAAGAAAGGAAGTTTCATTTTGTTATAATAAATGCAGCAAGGAACTCGCACACTACAGCAGTGATTATGACGATAATAATAATAATAATAATAATAATAATAATAATAATAATAATAATAATAATAATAATAATAATAATAATAATAATAACAACAATAATAATAATTATTATTATTATATAATAGTGTGCTTTTGTTTTTATTTTATTTTAAACAAAACGCCCTGTTTATTTCAGCACTTGAAAACATTTTTAAAAGTAATACAGATTATTTGTTGAACTGTGGTGTGGAAAGTTTCCGCGACGGTTTATCCATTGACGAGCAAAGGCCCGCCCCCACAGAGCGAAGCCGCTTTCTATTGGTCCGCTGTGACCGGACGCTCCTTTCCATTGGTCGGTGTGAGTGCAGGGAGTATTTGAAAACAGTCAGTTCGGGGCGAACTGGTTTGCACGTTTACACTGGTTTAGTTGGGTGTTTTAAAGCGGTGGAGGATGTCTGATGGCGGTGGAGGGTCTGAGGGTGGAGAGCAGAGCCCTGGTGAGGAGCGGCAGCTCGACCAGACTGAACCAGAACCGGAGTCCAGAACAGTGTCGAGAGGTAGGCTAAGTTAGTGAGCGTGCATCCGGGACATCAGAGGGACCCAGGTAGTGAAGAAATACCGCTGGAGTTATTATACATCTCTGACAAAATTAGGTTCCTAATTTACAGTTCCATTAAGGGTGGGTGTGGGTATATATATCTCAAACCATAAGCATATTAATATAATCCATCACTACAAACTACTAACATAACAATACATCAGTCAGGCAGCTGTTATTAGGTTACATAGCATACAGATATGCTAAAAGTTCCCGTTCAATTCCCTGAATAGGCAGGGCATGACTTGACTCCCCAGTTTATCCCCAATGTGTATGAATTCACTAGTGTGTTTTTGTGTGTTTCACAAATTCCCCTGTGCAAGCTTAGTGGCTCTATATGCATGTTTACATTAAATGTGTTATAGTTAGAGGTTGCAGGGGGGTTACAGTTATACACATTAACGTACCACAAGTACCACCCTGTTTATCCACACCAAGTCTAATTAAGCAGTGAAAAATGGCTGCTCACTACTTACACTGAAGACGGTCATAAATATTAGTCAGCAGGTAACATATTGGGTTTATTGTTTACATTTCTACCTGGGAAGTTTGATATGAAGCTCATTTACACATACAGTACTAATATTATGGGCTAGCTAACCAACAGAAACACACATTAAAATAAAATGTGTTTACACATTTGGTAAGACTGCTAAACTTACTAGGACACTTGCTGTCACACAGGAAGAAGCTTTAAAGAAGAGTGACATGGACTAAAATTGTTAATACTAACTATTAAACAAAACAAAAATCTAAACCAGCACTATTCACACTGGGATCAATTGGAACCATGAGTTGAGGCCAAATTACACTTATTACTAACATTAACACACTACTGCATAATAATAATAATTATTATAATAATAATTATTAGTAGTAGTATTACTAGTCTTAGTAGTTTCACTATTATCAAGACAGTTTTAGAAAATGGTCTTTGTGATTCAGGTCGCTGTTTATTGACTGACTGTATTTATATTGTGAAAATGGAATATATGGAGATACAATGTTTTTGTGCAATGTTGATGAAATGCTGCTAATATAAACCTACTCATATACTAACACTGTTGTAAATGATTACTGTGATCACTGTTGGAAACTATTATGAGAGCAGAACAGAATACTAATAATGATGTAATTTTGGTTCTACAATGGCACATTCACTGAACTTTATCTTCTTTAGAGCTGTTCAAGAATGAAGAGGGCATTGAAGAGCAAGATGATGGGGAGGACGAGGATGATGATGAAGAAGAAGATGACAGCGGCACAGATGGCCTGTCTAACGATGAAAAGCCGTGCACACATTTACAGCGGGCCGAGCCGTTTGGGAGCGGGGGGCTCCCCCATGTCTTCCAAACCAACCATCTGGTTTTCTATGAGAGATTCAAAGCGTATCAGGATTACATGCTCGGTAACTCACCTGATATTAACACCCTTTATAGAGCTGTCACTTTCCATTATATTAGTAAACACATTCTTTGCTGATTATTTATGTCCATTAAAGTAATAAATAATATAGTGTGTATAAATGTATATAAATATGCAACCTTTAAAATGCCTCTGAAACCATTTCTCTGTCTTGTTATGTTAGGTGACTGTAAACCATCGGAGGTGAAGGATTTTACTGCAGATTACCTGGAAAAGGTTGTGGAACCATGTGATTGGCAGGCTCTGTGGCACACCAACGTGTTTGATGTGCTGGTTGAAGTGAGTAACACTCTACATTTAGTGAAAAAAAAAAACACACTTCACCAGTAGTGTACCTATATTATGCAGTGGCATGTTGTTAATCAAAAGATCTACAAAGTGCTACTGTGTGGTAAGTGAAGCTGATAAAAATAAACAGTGAGTATACAAACAAGGAAATGGTCATTATGCTGTGGTTGATTGTAAACCAGTAAAACAAATGAATTTTAAATTGATTTCCTGTTATGTGATTTCTTAATTCAACATCATGTTGATCTCTTGAACCACATGCCACTGCATAATATATGTACAGTACTGGACAAAAGTTTCAGAACCCATTTTGGGTGTTCTAAAACTTTTGACCATTTTGGTATATCAAATGGCATATATGTATATTAATGAAATAGCTGTAATAATTCAGCTTATGCATAGTTTCAGTAGGATTTAATAGTTACTACACTTTTGTGTCTGTTTTGTGCCTCGTAACTCCATTGTGAAACTTCAGGCACCATACAAGCCTTAGATAAATTTGGAGTAATGGGATAAATCTCTTTGGCTGACTGTGGTGTGTTTCATAGGTGGTGGATGTTGACTATAAGAATCTACGTGGGAAGGTGGAGTTAGTGCTGCCCTTGCAGTGTGAGGCTCGAGGCTGTGAGCTCACAGAGGAGTCGATGAAGACATTATTGGAGGCCACACTAAACAAAGTGCCCCTGCAGGAGCTTCATGTGGTTTATGATGAGTCTGGAGACTTTGATCAAACGGCATTGGCTCTGGAACATCTCAGGTCCATCTCTCTCTTTTTCATCAGTCTACTGTCCTAATTCTTCACTTCCAGCCTCTTTTCCTTGAAAACACACCAGCACACGCTACACTGGAGTCACTTTAGTGGTTGTACGTAGTGCCTGAAATATAAATATAAACATATGGCACTGATGCAGTGTTTTATATTAAAATTAAGGTATGAGTATGGAATGCGTACTATGGATATGATGGCAATGTATGAGTTTGGATGACTGCGGTTACAGATATGGATGTAAGGTTATAGATGTGAATGACTGAATATAGATATCAATGGATCTGAATGGCTGTCGTGACAGATAAGGATGTAAGGGTGTCGATGGATGATGGGAATTGGGTATATTATTTCATTTTAATTTTCTGCTAGATTGAAACAATGTTTTTTTTTTTTAAAACTGGATATAAATGAGTACAATCTCAATACATCGCCCAGCCCCACTGCTTACCTCATTTCCACCTAGGTTGAACTGTTCGAAAAACTTTGTGTATTTTGGATTTTATGAGTTGTCTCCCAGGATATGTTGTCCTGTTGAGGTGTAGAATGAGTCTTGATAGTAAACGTTTTAATGTTTTATTTGATAAAACAAAAGCAATGCTTTATTGTTATCACAAATACAAGTTTTCAATTGATTGTCATTTCAATGAAAACATAGGCCTACTACAACCTTCAGTGTTACAGATCCATACTAGTTTTTAAATCCATACTAATTTTTAAATTGATTTTCTGCTTCACAGTTGGCTCATTTTATGTCAAAATACGAAGGCAAAAGCAAATTGAGGAATGATGGAAAAGATGAAAGTGATGGAGGAGATCCCTGCAGACTTTTCAGGGTCTGGTGATGAAGATGAGCAAATAATTTTCAGGCAGGAGGGAGAGACAGAGACAGTGAGGAGTGAGCTGTGGTTTCAGTTGTATACCCTGGCATGAAAATTGATGGCAATCATGCTGTTTACGTTTGCAATACAGGTATTGGGTAAAAAATGCACCCGAATACAAATGTACTATAGCTTTACTGTAGTCATTTGGTTTTTAAAACTCTGAAAAAAGATTTTTTATATGGTCATTTAAAGATATTTAAATAATTTAAAATACTGTCAGATATCATGAAATCACCAAAATCTTTTGTGTTCCTGTGGTGTGACTAATTTATACTGAACAACATAGGTGTGTATAAACCCTTTTTATGGGTGGTCAAGTAATAAATATTTTATCACCAGAAATACAATAGACCTTCTTGCCTTGCACTGTTTCCTACTCTCATATGAGCATCTGTTTATGGATGGTCTTGCTGTTCAACAAAAAGTGCAAATCAACTTGCTGCCTACAGGATAAAGTCAGGTAGTTTGACAGTTAGTTTGCTTATAATGCTGTGAGCATGGCACTGCTGGAGAAACCCATGCAATGTGGAGGACTTTTTTGTGCTTTATTAAGCAAAACACTACAAACTGTTAATGAGTTTGGCTCAGATTTTATCTGCGGTTTTTGAAAGTGTGTGTGAGTGTGTGAGTGTGTGAGTGTGTGAGTGTGTGAGTGTGTGAGTGTGTGAGTGTGTGAGTGTGTGAGTGTGTGAGTGTGTGAGTGTGTGAGTGTGAGTGTGTGTGTGAGAGGCCAGCAAATCAGCCATCAAAGGAAAAGGAGACCGGTTCAAGTGACCGAGTAAGGACTTTGCAAACAGAATAGCCACAGATACCCTGAAGAAAACGTTGGATCTGTCCTGAATCCTGTACTCTTTCTGTTATTTTCTAAATTGTACCTGATTTAGCTACAGTAATAGAGATATGATCAGGCTAAAGCAGGACTATCTGTATGAGGTAGGTGATTCTCTTCTGGCCTCCTGAGACCACAGCAGCTCAATGTTCAGTGAGGAAAAAGCCTGTAAATTGATATTGATCTATTTATTGTTCTATTATAAGATAAAACGATGCATTGTTTGTTTGCCTGTTATATTAATCAATTATTTGGGTTTGACAGTGAAAAATTATGTAAACTGATTGTGTTTTTGGGGGGGTGCTGGTCTGATTAGAATCACACCTGCTGAACAATGACATTTTTGATGACTTGGTCAACCAGTGTGGAGTGAGGTGCTCTGTGTGGAAGCAGTAACTGTGCAGACAAAATAAGTTCAAGAATATATATATTTTTTGTAGCTATTTTTGCCTTCTTAATAAAGTGGAGACATTTCAGTTCACATATTCATGTATTCAGGGGCCTTCTGCCCTGTTTGTGGTGGAACAGAAATGCAAGCTTTGTGAAAGCAGCCGTGTTTGTTTACAGTGTCAGAAATATCATACTGAGGTTATGTGACAAGATGATTTATCAGAGGCTCGACTGGCAAAGCAACTGTTCCGCAGTGTTTTAGTAAACAAAGAGGGAAGCACAGCATTGTATGAATAAGCATGCATATGTATAGTATGACGGGCAAATTTACATTCATTAACAGGTGTTGCTGTGTTTCGGCAGTGTTGCAGAGGTGCACTCTGTGGGCAGTTACATGCTGTACTCTAGACTTCATATCTTAGAGTTAGAGTCATGCGTGTGCTGTAAGTCATCCAGCTCGGAAAACAGCTAACATCCAATAATTTCCAACTGAATTAAATCCCAATTTAAATGCCAAAGGATTTTCCAATACATGTTTACTGTTCTGGTCACATGTGCATGCAGACTCTGACTGATCAGCAAGAAGGGGTGGGGCTAATTACATTAACATGAGAAGAGAGGGGCCATTTGCTCTCTTTCTTTGATCACAGTGTTCAAATTTTAGAATTAAAGTCCTGAGAAGGGATAATACTAATACATTGAGGTTGATTGAAGTGCATACTATTTGAAATAGCCTTGTCAATTTAATCATTACAAATAAATCATTAAAATTCTTACATTTTCAGTCCAACAGTCAGCATTCCTGGAATGTAAGGTGTTTTCATCCTTAAGCAAAAACAAAAAAATGTTAGTGCAACATTTTTGCTCAAAACATTGTCAATTCCATACACATGTCAGTTCTGTTCATATTTACATCTGAAGGACATGTTTGAGTAGCCTTGGGTGTCCTGAAAATAAAAATATCTGGTATGTGTGTCAGCCATTTCACACATTTCAAATTTTTTGGTGAATAAAAGTTCATCAAACAACAAAAACATGCCACCAAAATTTCTGAAGGTGAATAATAAATGTTTTTGAGGGAGTGATACTGTAAAGCTGAGGCGCGAGGAGAACATTTCTATAGTTTAAATTAACATTCATTTACATTAACGAGTTTCAGGGTCATCCGAGGGTTAGTGGGTGGGATGCAGTAACACACTGAGTGTGTACTGTTCTGTGGAAGCTGCTGTCACTGCACTGATCCAGCTGGTTATGTGACCCCTTCCTACACACACTGTGTACACCCTGGGGCACCTGCTGAGGAAGCGGCTTCAGTTGTACATCATGTCAGAAGTGATGCGCTGTGGGACTGTAATGTTTAGTGACATCCTGAATAGAATCAGCTGAAGTGATTCTGAAATAAGTGGGTCATGCTGGCTTTTAAATGTAAATATTGTGCAGGAATGCTTGCTTATGATTCATTTGTGGCATATACCTACATACACAAAGCACAAGGCTTTCACAGCCTGTAAACGGCTTCACTCTCATTTAAACCATCCTCAGAAAGCCTGCAAGAAGATGATTTATGCTCTAGTATGCAGTCGAGCATAGTGATTTTATGTAGCACTTTGCAAAAGTCTTCAAGCCCTTTTAAAGGTTGTAATATTTGCCTGGATTACAAATGACAGTGTTTTGTATGCACATCAGTTTGCTCTAAATATCCTTACAGCTCTAAGTGTGTTGGGGTGACACATCCTCCAATTACTCACTTTTATTTTGTGTTTGTTTTGCAGGTTTTTCTACAAGCACATATGGAGGAAGTGGGATGAGGAAGATGAGGATGATGAGTTTGATTACTTTGTTCGGTGTGTGGAGCCCCGTCTCCGGCTGTAAGTGTGTTTTCTCTCTAAGAATTTAGTTTTCAGGCTTAAAAATCGACTTGAAACACAAGTCGTGGAGTGATGGATTCCTGCACATAAACCTGTAAATTAACAGGTGAGTTAAATCAGGTGTGCTTCAGCAGGCACAAAACAAAGTGCAGGTATTTAGTACTTCAGAATATAAATTTAGATCTAGATTTCTTTGTTCTGTGTTCATGTCATCAATGAAAAAATGTTTGATCATGTGCAATCATTTTTAGGTGTTTTTAAAAGATGTCTAGAAGTCTTATGACACTAATTGGCCTTATTGAATATCATAATATTTAAAATTTACAATGAAATGATGATCATGCCATCACTCTGATATGTAACTTCAGCACTAACCAGCAGGTGTCAGTGTATGTTGTATACATTATTTGTTATTCCGTTTAATACACACACTGTTCAATGTTTGCTTTTACTCACATAAATAAATCACTGTTCAATGTTGTCACTCTTTTGTGCAGTTCCAGCTTTTTACCACTGGATGTCATTGTTGTCCAAACATTTAATCTCATTACCCACTCCATTCACTATCTGCATTGACTCACAGCCTGAGGATGGAGGCTGCTCGTTTTTATGGATTGCTTCTAAATCTCACCTATAGCATTTACAACGCTCGATAAAGCTCTGACTTACAGTCTGTACAGATAAGGCAGAATTAAACCCTGAAAGGTTTTGTGCTTTATCACGATTTTGTCACTCTCTGATTTCATGTTCATTTGTTACCAAAGCAAATGGACACAGTTTTGGCTCCTCCTGCAATTTAGCAGTTGTTTAGCTGGCGTTGGGGATGGGGTCAGACTGGGTTATGCTGTGCTCTAATTTATTCTGCACTACACTGTTTCCCTGCTTTCGTCTTTACGAGCTGCTGTGAAATCACGCCTGTGGAGGATGTGGGATGTACACTTACAGACTTCTTAAAAGGTCAAACCCGAACATCTTTCATTATTGCTGTGCCTCTCCACCTTCTCATACTCATTCGTGCAGAAAACAGCAGATCTGAGAGATGGAGACTCGGCTTACACTTAAATTATATAGAAGTAATGTTGATTATATTCAAGAAAGAGTTCTGTATAGCACTGAAAGGGTTCCACTGTTGTAGCTTTCAGATGCACATGAGAGTTAAAGAAATAAGGGTTCTTTAGTAAGGTCAGTGGTTCCTTGGGTTGGTGGAAAATTGTCTGTTGCAGTTTCTTGTTCTGCATAGCACCAAAAACGCTCCACTACTGGTTAGAGTGGAGGCTTCAGATTCATGCTGTGCATAGAACTGTGAACAATCAATTAACTCTTCAGATGTTTGTGTTTTTTGCCTGGTTAAAGGAGTCTTCGGACTTCATTTGGAGCTGTCAGTAAGACTGTTTGATGGATTGTTAGTCTATGCTGAGATATAAACAAAGCGGGATATGGGCTGAGCGATATATCAATATTTATATCTATATCGGGATATAAACAGAGTGGGATATGGGCTGAGCGATATATCGATATTTATATCTATATCGTGATATAAACAGTGGGATAAGGGTTCAAAATTGTTCATGCTCACGTCACAGCATACACTTGGGCTGCTACAAGCAGGTACTAAACTGATGTAAATACTGCAGTTTATTTTTATTTGGTTTGTACAAAGAAAGGATTTGTCATTTATGATTTGAGAATTTTATGTTAAAGACAATTTATTTTCATTCTAGGTACAGATATTAGTATTTGAGTATGTTGTCAATTAAAATGGGTATTGATCAAAATCGGAATCTGTTGGTCTGACTTTTTAAAAATGAAACTCAGAATTGACCTAAGTAACTGACACTGGTGCAGCTCTATTAATTATGGATGTAACACAGAATACCTGTTAGAAATTCTGTACAAAAGCAAATCTAGCGACAAATTCAAACTTGGAGGAAATTCAAAGAGAAATGTAATCTTTCGTTATTTCTGAACACCAGCAACAGTGTGAAAGATGGGTCCAATACACAGTAGCTTATGCTGGAGAAATTTGAGTACAAATTGGAAAACATATTCAGACTAAGAAATATCTCCTAGGAATAATATCTACAGCAGGATTGAAGTGTATCTCAATGAAATTAATGAAGCCAGAATTTAAAAGTGGGATGTTTATCAGATGGTGCAAATCACACTTATTTATTAAGGTACAAATTGAGTTACAACAGCTTTACTCTTAAAATGGTTTGTCTTTGTTTCCTCCTTTTGGACCATTTTTGTTGTCTTTGAAATTCAGTATGAAGAATGTGAGGAATGTGAAAGAGCACGAAAAAGGAAAAGAACCTTTGTATGAATTATATAATATGGTGACTTAATAAAAACCAAGTTTAAAAATGTTATTGCATTATTAATACCAGAAAAAAAGCCTTATTGTATTCAAGGTTGTAAAATCTTTTTTATGATTTGAGGAATTAAATTCTGCAGTGATATGTGTAGACTAAGTCATTCTGTTTATTAAACTAACACAATAGAGTACTGAACCACAGATTCCCAGCCGACGGTGATCAATGATCATGCAGCTGACTACTTGAAAATACTTGATTTGTGTGTGTTTTCTGTAGATATTATGATATTCTGGAGGACCGTGTGCCGACAGGGCTGGTGGAGGAGTACCATTCTCTTTTGGAGCGCTGTTCCCAGACATTCCAGGAGTTTTCCAGCCTGAGGAACGGTCTGAGCAGTGACTCTGAGTCTGAGCTGGATAATGTGTCCATGGTGGAGGGCCTGCGCATGTATGAGCAGATGGAGGCACTCAAACGCAAACTGTGCATCATCGAGAACCCACTTCTTAGGTGTGTGTGTATGTGGTAACTTACTCATGTGTAAGATGAGGGTGATACTGATTTACAAAATTATTGTTTTTATTTTATTTAAGTTTAGTAATTCTCAGTTCCCCCACTGTTTTATAGAATTCAAAACACTCACAATGCTACCAGTGCTGGTTGGATGAAGACTAACATGGTCTTCTTCTAACACACTTGGAGGAGAACACTCTCAGTTCTCTTACATAATCTAACAGACACACATGCTGGCCAGCATCACTCAACCTGAATGATGGTGCGGGGAGTGGAATGACCATCCTGTGAAAGTGAGCTATGCTCTGAGACTCCTGGTTATAGGTGGTCTTCAATACATAACAGTGGAACAATTGGGTTATGTAATGAAGATATATTGCATTTTGAATATGATCCCCCCTCGTCTCAACCTGTCAAACCCAGAAGCTGCTTTCCATCCTCTGACTTATCCCAGACATGCTGCCCGATCTTTAAATCTCTCTGAGTGACAGCTGAGATTGGGAACCGTGTGTGTGTGTGTGTGTGTGTGTGTGTGTGTGTGTGTGTGTGTGTGTGTGTGTGTGTGTGTGTGTGTGTGTGTGTGTGTGTGTGTGTGTGTGTGTGTGTGTGTGTGTGTGTGCAGTGCCTTGTTAAATGTGTATATGTGCATCCCCTGCAGGTATGTTCTGGGCTATAGGATGAACTGTGGTCAGCAGTCCTGCAGTGCTAAGGGTGAGCGCCCTGGTGGGGGAAGAATGGTGCATGTGGTCTCCAGCTCCAGCACTGTCCAGCTTCTCCATGGATTGATGACGGAGAAGCTCCTTCCACTTTACTCTGGCCGCGAGTATGAGGTGCAGGTATGAAAATGCCCTGCTTCATTTCTTAGTTTGTTGCTTTGTGTGAACGCCCAACCTCAATCAGGGCTGAAAATACTGATATAGAAGCGATAATTATGATACCGACTTATTATACAAAAGATGGACATGACCTCAATAATTTTGATGACCATTATGTTACCTATTGTGTTCAATTGCGTGTTTCTGAGCCTGTCGTGCTGTTATCTCGTCTGCTGTCTGAGCTCGAATCTGTTGGTAGACCACAACACCTATTGTGTAGGTAACAAGTGCAGTGGGTTTTTACTTACACACACACACACACACACACACACACACACACACACACACACACACGAACTCCCCCTGCAGTTCGGCAAACAAGTGAATCTCGGATATGCTCCCACATACCCCAATTGTACCACAGTTCTTGTAGTCTCTCAGAGTCTACTGCTGCCATAGGCTTTCAAATTGTTTATTCAAGAGATACAAAGACCTTTATTAGCTTGTGTGTCACCTATTTTGGAGAAAAAAACATATTGCAAGAGGGTTCCATTTTCCAAATGGCACCTGACCTTGCATGCGGCTGTATTTTGCTGCATGTTCTGATAGAAAATATGTCCCAAAGACTGCACAGTTGATAATGTTTGAAACAGGCCATTTTGGTTCAGTTTTCCAAAGTTGAATGTGGGAATTGTGAGGAGAGCACATTAACTTGAGTGAGCCAGTGTTCTGTCGAGTTGTGCTACCCATCTATACGTTCTACTTAGTGGCATGGTGCTGGGCTCACCCACAGTTTTCATGATGTAACATGATGATCATGGTGTGTGAAGCAATACAGTATCAGTTCTCAAAAACACACTGCTAGATACCATTGACTGCTAAATACCATTGTCTCCAGATCCCGCTGTTCTGGATGCACTTTTCTTTTACATTTATATGCATATGATTTGTGTTTTTATACGGTCAGATTTGATTTGATTTGATTTAATATATTGTTTTATAGTATTGCAATAGATTGAATCGGTAAAATCTGAATACTTATCACAATACATGGTGTGTTTTTAATACTATGACTTCCTAAATAATAAGTTTAATACAATTTTCCCCAAATCTTGACTAAAAAAATCATATCATCTCACTTTATTTAGAGTACGCCAATACTTGTAGTTGTAACCCCTGTATTGTAATGTGTGTCTTACTGAAAGGTAATTTAACTTGCAGTTTCGAGTGTTTTTGGTCTCCCTCCATTTGTGTTAACAGACTGGCCTGTAAAGACTTCAAAACTCACTCTCTCCTTGATTTCCATGGCAACAATAAGGGGAAAAAGCAAGGGAAAACAAAACATACACGTGACTAAAAAGACGCAGTGTCTAGTAAACCATGTAAATTTTTAAGTAAACCGGTTAATCACTTCTGTTGTGTATTGGTGACACAATGGCAAGAAGTAGCTGATGTTAGTTGACTCTCCTTTTATCTTGTATAGTTGGACCAGCTGCAAGAATATATTATCTGTGAAAGTGTGCCTTGCAGAAATGTTTATGCTCATGAGGAATGTGCTGCACTTGTGTAGAGCAGATGTAAGTAATTGAGTGTGTTATCAAAGCTGTGGAGTGGGCTTCTCACGAAAAGACCTTGTTATAATAATTAACTGGGAAATGTCCAAACCAGATGACTTGGCTGAGTATCTGACACATTAAAATGGACTGTTTTGTATCTCTCTATAAGGGGGAAGATAAATGCAGTTGTAGTTTTGTAGTTGTATGCGCATATATATATATATATATATATATATAATGACCCATACACACACAATGCATTTAGAAAGTACACATTTTTGTTACAGCTTTATTCCAAAATTAAGTTTAATATTAATATTCCAAAAATATAACATGTATAATAAGTATTCACTTGTTTTTGCAATGACACTCAAAATTGAGTTTCCACTGGTCATCCTTCAGATGTTTCTACAGCTTTATTGGACAAATTTAGATGATTGGACATGATTTGGAAAGACACACCTGTTTATATAAGGTCTCATAGTAGTAGGTCAGAGCATAAACCAAGCCATGAAGTCTAAGGAATTGTCTGTAGACCTCAGAGACAGGATTGTATCGAGACACAGATCTGGGGAAGGTACAGAAACATTTCTGTTTCATTGAAGATCCCAATAAGCACAGTGGCCTCCATCATCCATAAATGGAAGCTGTTTACAGGACTCTTCACAGAGCTGGCCTCCTGGCCAAGCTGAGTGATTTTGGTAGGACCTTGAGGGCAGAGAGGTGACCAAAAATGCAACGGACACTCTGACAGAGCTTCAACTTTGTTCTCTGGAGAGAGGAGATGGATAACCATTTCTGCAGCACTCTACCAGTCAGGCATGTGACCGCCTGTCTGGAGTTTGTCAAAAGGCACCTAAATGACAAACAAAAAGATTGAACTTTTTGGACTGAATGCCAAGCATCATGTCTGGAGGAAACTAAGCACTGCTCATCACCTAGCCAACACCATTCCTACAGTGAAGCATGGTGGTGGCAGTGCCATGCGGTGGGGATGTTTTCTGCAGCAGAGACTGGGAGACTAGTCAGGGTCAAGACCACGGCAATGTACAGAGACATTGATGATACCCTGCCCCAGAGCGCTCTGGACCTCAGAAGGGAGGTTTATCTTCCAACGGGACAATGACCCTAAGCACACAGCCATGGCAACAAAGGAGTGGCTTCAGGATAAGATTGTGAATGTCCTTGAATGGCCCAGCCAGAGCCCAGACTTGAAAAAGATTCAACATCTCTGGAAATATCTGGAAATACCTAAAAATGGTTGTGCACTGACGCTCCCCATCCAATCTGCTGGTGCTTGGGAGGTTCTGCAAAGAAGAATGAGAGAATCTTGTACCGTACTCAAATACTTCAACAAAGTAATGAGCAAATGCTGTGAATACTTTATGTAAATACACTTTTTTTGTGTTTATTTTTAATGAATTTGCCAAACTTTCAAACCAACCTTTTGTCATTTTGTCATTGTGGGGTATTGTTTGTAGAGTTTTGAAGGGAAAAAATGCATCTATTTTGGAATACGACTCTGAATACTTTCTGGATGCACTGTTTAAGGGGTTTGATCACAAAACAATTAGGTACCAGTAGTTTCACTGCTGTAATAGATAAAGAGGTTAGTGTGGAAATGAATTGGGGTGGACAAATTTACAATATTCTGTTGTATAGTGATAAAATTTATTACTGTGATACACTATACTTCATTATAGAGAGTGTAGTCAGTCCTGTATAATTGGATCAAGTGCAACAAATCACTGTTGTAAGTATGGCAGGCTATTTGAATAGCCCACCTTTAACATTAATTACCTGCACAGACACTACAGGTGGCGCTCAGGGGGGATAAATAAAGGGAAATATATGACACGAGCTTGGTAAAGACATTTTTCCTGATATGTTTGAAGGGGAGTGTAGGCACTTCTCTGTTCTTACCCCACAGTACCATTTAGCACTTTCGTTCAAACCATCTGAAAGGCCAGTCTTTCACTCGTTTCTGGTCATAAACACGTAAAGGCTTTATGGCCCCCTCCTCAGAGTGTATAATGACCCAGTTAAAATCTGCAGCGCTCCAGGCTTTTCAGGTCTGTTCGATCCATCTGTCTTACACTCCGATTGCGTGATGGAAGGTGGGGCTGCCTGATGTGTGTGCACCCACACACACACACACACACACACACACACACACACACACACACACACACACACACACACACACACACTAGGTCTGCACAATATGGCCATGCAAAGCCACACTGAAGTTGCACTGGTAGAAGATGGGAGCAATTTAACATTTAATTTTAAATGTAATTGAGCATAATGAAAAATTATTACACAAACATGCCACATATCCCACCACTTCAAATAAAAACACCGGCTGGTTTTTCCAGCAATTCAGCTAAAAACTGAGTGAGGGCAAAGAGTACAATGTCCCCCATAGGCATACTTAACTGTCCTAGAGTGAGGGGGCTCTGTAAGAGTCTGGGAACTGAACACTGTAACTAAAAATCCATACAAACATGCTGCAAATTAGGCTGAGAAAACTGACATTTCTGTGCTGCTTTAGTGTTGCTTTTGGTAGGTCTGTGCTCACAGCAGTGTTGCATGCTCAGGAGGTGTGTGTGTGTGTGCGTGTGTGTGAAGTAGCAAGATTTGTTTTATGTTTGTTAAAGTGCTGTTTCTTGCCTGGGCTGCTGTTTGATGTTACTTGTTCTTTGCGCTGTTATATCCCACAAGGCTGTGCTAGACTGTGTGTGTGTGTGTGTGTGTGTGTGTGTGTGTGTGTGTGTGTGTGTGTGTGTGTACGCTTGGTTACTCATGCTTGTGCCTGAAGCTTTCCGTTTGTGCGAGTGTATGTCGAGTAAATGTTTCAAAGTTTGATTTCATTCATGACTCATTTTCAGCTGAGTGAATATTTCATTACTTAGACAATTTCTCCTTTTTTATAAAATGTTCTCATTGTTTTAGACTTGTTTTTAATTTTTTTTTTATCCTAATTTCCCACCCAGTTTGGAAGTGTCAATTATCCAACCCCTTTAGCACTCTTCCCCCATCCCACACAATGTTCCTAACATTAGGAAGCTGAAGACATGCCAGCCACCACCACCTTTCGAGCTGCCGCCATTGAATCACTGTTGGCCCAACGTACCCAGAGGAAGTGCCTGGTCCCCAGTTTCGATACAGTGGCCAACATATTCCTTGCCATCACCCTGGATGTGATGGCACATGCACAGGGTGTGATATGGGCAGATGGTGCCATATATCCAGAGAGAGCCTGGCCAAAAACCCCATTTAGACCTTTATTAGTTTGGTAAATACATGAGGTGTTGAATGCGGTGGACTAGAGTGGAACAGCGGTAGAAATGGACCAATCAGTGTTTAAGGGACTGATATCGATGATCTTTCCCCATGATGGGCCAGTTGCCAGTACTGATGAAGGACAGGGCTTGATGCCACATTAAATCTCCCAGGCATTACATCATTATGCAGGGGTTTTGTAATGTTGCATGCCTGAACTCTAAACATGTCCATGAATCAGTATGTGTCCAGTGTTTAAGGTTAGCCTAGTATCTCCCATTGTAAACCAAAAAGCACATTCGATACCAAATACGTCTTGTCTGATTGACCGAACCTGCCATCGTTTAAACTGCTTTACAACGTGCCACACATTGATTGCCTGAATTTGTATGATTGCAGGATCAGATTTCTAGAGGGACTGATTTGTGTGTCTTTGTGTGTTTCAGTTCCACAGTGACCCATCAATAGCGGTCAGTTCCTGCTATGAAGGTGATGTGGTGATTATCTGTCCTGGTCACTACATCATCAGCAACCCAATCAGCATCGCTGACTCCATTGAGGTTGAAGGTAAACACTGTAGTATTGTCGCTGTCTATTATTTGAGCTGTAATGATGCACATTCTCAGGTTCAACGCAACAGTAAGATAAATAAATCTGATATCCTGATTTAATTTGCTTCCACCATGGATCAGTTTGTAATCAATCGCAATTCAGGAGTAAAGGTGTGGTGGGAGGGATTCCCCGCATGGTTTTGGCTGCAAAACAGCAGAAAGCAAGAAACACCTTGAGGAAAAACAGCTCAATCAACCAGAGATCTAAAACCACAGATAATCTTATATTCTCATCTTCCACGTTAAAATAGTTCAACTTAAAAAATCAAATCAAATCAACGAGACTGCTCTTTATGGCTGCAGGCTGTGAATAATATCTGTTTATGGTGACTAGAAGACACCAGAGAGGGCTCTTCTTGAACAGAAATTCAAATGATTGGAAACTTGACTGCTTAAAGAAGCTGATACCCATTAAATTATGCCTGGATTGTTCCTCCACCTGGATCTAGTGGATTGGATTAAGATATGCCTATTTTTCTAGGGTTCATTTGTTTCAATTTCTGATTTTTTTTGATTCTGCAGAGCTTTAGGGCTCTGTGGGCCGTTGTGCTAAACTTTCTTTACAGATGCCCAGTATGCTTATTTATTTATTTGTAATTAACCATGTGGTAATTGTCTGGGTGTCACACTGGCAGATTGACTGGGTGTTTATTTCCCTGGAGCATATTCACCAGCTACTTTGTTTTCTTATTTTAAGACTGTTTAATGGGCTCCTGAAGCAGGAGAGTCGTGTAAATCAGAGCAGCCGTGGCCTCCTTCACACTGCACCTCAGCCAGCTTTGGCAGGGCAGCGCGGACGCGGTGACATTTATGAGTCTAATTGGCTGGAAGGTGCTTTCGTTTTATTATTTTACCCTTCTCTATCAAAGCCTCGCAGGAAAACAGACTCCACTTTACACGCTTTTTTATAAAGCAGTGTAATACAGGACTCTCAGGAATATAAATCACTCCCTTTGGTCCAGAAACGGGCCTTTGTCAGTAGGGCTGCCTGAGTGTGGAAGCATGAGCGAAATCAGGCCTGATGAAATCAGACCTCATTAGGGTGAATATTAATAACTCTAAATGTAGGTATTGTGATATACACTGAGGAGGAGCTATGGTCATTCATTAGGGCCGAAAGTGATTTTTGTCAGCATTGCGCAGAGCAGTAGTTATGATACTGGTTTTGTTATCGGCAGTGCAGGGAAAGTTGTGGAGTTGTAGCAGAGCTTCCTCCTGGGTGAAGGTAAGTTCTGCTTCTCACCCGAAGCTCTTGCACTGCTGTCAATTACATTCGACCCTTCAGATGAATCCGCTAATGTTTCTCTATAGTGGAAGTGTGGAGTGACCTCGGGGGTCGATACTCGGCCCTTTGGCATTTTAAAGGTGTGTGTGTGTGTGTGTGTGTGTGTGTGTGTGTGTGTGTGTGTGTGTGTGTGTGTGTGTGTGTGTGTGTGTGTGTGTGTGAGAGAGAGAGTGAGGGAGCTGCTGTCCTCGGGAGCTGTTAGATAGCTGTAGAGAGCTCCTGTCTCAGTGTGATGTGTTGGAGAGAGCTGTAATGAAGCTGAGCTGTCAGAGGGTCCTCTGTCTCCGTTCGGCTTCCAGCTGCTGTCTGACCTGCCACTGTGCTCCAAACTGACCACACAGCCGTCTGTCTGTGGATATCTGGACACAATGTGCAATTACTGATGGCAGTGTCGAGTGCTGGGCCATGTATCGCCTATCTCAGTACATCAGTGTCAGTGTCAGCGTATTCATAAAACTGTGAGCTTACAGTTGTGTAAAGGACTTTAAACTGTTAAAATAACACTTTAACCTTTATAAGCAGCGATTTACTGTAAATATATTGTCTGTGATTTATGTTTATGGTACTCTTTATGCACTTGAAATATTGTAATCTTTGTTGAAGACAACTCAGTAAAACAGTCCAGTCAGTTATATTAGATCATCTTTATAGTATTGAGGAACAGAACTGAAGAACCATAACTAGACTATTAACTATCAACCCTTAAGACCTCACTGTGACATGTCACAGACCTTTGTGGTGGGTAAAGGGTAAATATTCAAAACTGGGACTGGATTTTTATGGGTTAATAATGCTACTTTGTTAACACAAACATTGACTTTATTAATGATAGCTGATTAACTTGATTAAAGTTGACGTATAAACTCCCAATGCTATTTTCTTTACTTTATTAACCCTGGAATTAAGTTTATTAATGCTTGACTTTTCTAATCCTGTTTTATTGCTAATGTTTTTATTTACTTTTATAATTTCCTTTATTTTTGCTGACATTAACTCTATAAATGCTAGCTTTCCCCTTTAATTTAACTGACTTATTAACTCTTAATACTAGCTCATGGATTTTCTTAAAGCTGTAGTATGTCTCAATGGTACTGTATTTACTTTCTTAGTGCTTCAGGTGACTAATACTAACTTATTCACTGCAGTAATACTAGCAAAATCACTGCAATATACGTTTTTCTCTTTATGAATCCTAACGTATTCAGTATTCATTCAGGATTGTCCACTTGGCTGATATCATGTCTGTATGTTACTCCGATCCTGAGTTATGAAGCCTGGAAAACAGTATGTAACTGCCTGCGGAGTTAACTTTCTTAAAAGCTTCTTTAAAGGCTAATTTAGTAATAATTGGTTTATTGCTATGATGTTGTTGTGTTTGGTTTGTCCATTAGAGATGTACCATGATAGCAGTCCTATCTTCTGTCCAGAGTTAAAGGAATTGGATTTTAAGAGACATTTATTGTTGTTTTTGATTTATTAAAGCTTTCTGAAATTGGGGTCACTCTGCACTGACCACACAGTTGTACATGTGTAGAAATCTAAACATGGTGCAATTACTGACCCCCACCTGGACATGGTGTCCTTTTTGTGTAGAGGTCTGTTTACATAGAGAATGCAGTGTTTTGTCTCTGTTGTGTTTTAATGAGTAAACAAGCCGATTCCTTCTTTTAGCAGTTAGAGACCCATCAGTGTGTTGGACTCGTTAGTGTCAGACCCACATTTCTGATTTAAATTTAGGGGTAATAAAATATTCATATGAAGCACGCAGAGTTATAATGGTGGCAGTTAAAATGCGTGTGTTCTCCTCCCACTCTGGGTCTGTGCCTTTGAGAAGAAAATAGGCTTTATTTATGAAGGTTTTGCTGTTATATTTTTTGTGATGTCTCATTAACATTTCACTACGAAGTTTGTGAGCGCTGTCTTCCTCTCTGCTCACAGGTTACGGGCTGCCAGATGAGATTGTTATTGAGAAGAGAAGTAAAGGAGACACATTTGTGGAGTCGATCGCCGCCAGCATCAAAATCTCTAACCTGAAGTTCATCCAGCACGACGCTATAGAAGGAATTATGTGTGAGTTTCAGCAGCAGATCTGCCAGCATCACTCAAACCCACTCAGAATTTATTACACCCATTTACATACACACCATTTACTGCACAAACACTTGCAGTACATTAGTGATGCACAGTGATCTCAGAGTCAAGAATCATCAGTATTGCACAGATTTCTTAAGCTGTGAGACATCTGATGCTGATATGTGCTGATGTTTTGACTAAACCCAGAAGAGATGTGGCACTTAATTTTATTAATTTTACTGTATCTGTCTACTAATAAATGTAATGTTTCTCAGTGTGCTGATCCAAGTGGGTTTTAGAAATGTACATGACAGTAACAGTAGCTGTAGCATTAACAATATGGTTATGATTGGGGACGCTCCATTATGAATTTTTACCAAAACCCAACACTATACAAAAGTTTATAACAGGTTTTTTAAATTACGTTTTTGATCATGGTATAAATTTATACCTTGAATCTATTTTTGCATTTTGTTTCAAAGAAATTTTAAAAATGTATTGAACACTGAACATTTTTTGATGTGCCAGCGGGCAAACTAAGCACAACATAAAAATTCAGCAAAACAAATGGGCATTTGTGCATCATTCTGACACTTTAAAATGCTCCCACGGAACTGACGTCTCAATCCAAAACAGTAATTGGTATAAATTATTATTTTTTTTAATTTATTCAGCCAAACAGTAAGTGCTTTTTTGGCTATTTTGGCCTAGAAATTTTGGTTGGGATTATTCTGTGTATCACAAATTATGAACATAATAAATGGGGATTTATGAAGGCCATCTAAGCATCATGATATTGATGTAGAAACATTCCAAAGTTCAGAAACAACTGGCACTAATCATCACTCCCTCCAGCTCGGCCATGTGGTGCTCCGCTCGTTCTCCCAATTCATTTGAATTGGTTCAGTTCACAGTAATGCAGTTCTGCTTTTGTCCGTTTAGATGAATCCAAATCGTTTAATTCAAATTCAGATAATTTCATTCATTTCAAAGTTTGAATTGATAAGAACTGAATTGGATTACTGTGAAATGATCTGAACCAAATCGGATTAATTTTTAATGAACTGTGCTGAATTACTTTGAAAGGCAGTTTCCAAGTAATTTGATTCCTTAAATTTCAGATCAAAGTAAATCCAGTATGTTTCAGTCCAGTTCACCTGAATCAGTGAATCTGATCAGTAATTATTGTGATTTGCACATCAGCATTCCCCCAAAGGAGCTTAGCAGCAATCCAAGATTGAGCTGCTAGTTAGCAAACCAGAAGCGACAGTGGCAGGAAAACCTCCCTCAGAGCAAGAGGAAGAGCTGCTTAATGGAACCAAGACTCAAGCAGGGAACCTGTCTTCCTCCTGGTCGAGAGCGGACAGCAAAACAAGAGACACATACAGTAATTTAGACAAGTGAAGAGAGACAGACTTCGTCAGGAAAGATAACCATAACCACACTTACATAAACCGAAAACACACACACACACACACACACACAGAACAGGCAATGAGGTAGAAGGGCAGAGTGGAGCACAGTCAGGTCAGTGAATATCAGATTGCTACAATCCCTGTCTGTCACAAGGCAGAGTTTCAGACGAACTGGATGCTGAGAATTCAGTGAGTGGTCTTCAGCTGGGGGTGTCTCTGCAATATTTAACGTTTTTATTTGTTGTAGTTTTGGATTGCGTGTGAAAAGTAAAGCAGGAGCACTCTCCATAGAGTACATCTCCATCATCACTATGTTTTCAGTAAATTCAGCCTGCAGCTCCCTGATTCTGCTGTGAAATAATAATCAGAAAGAATAAATGTATAAAACACATATATCCCAAGGTGCCTGGTTGCTCACTACCTGTGTTGTGAATCAGGGAGCTTAGTGCTTGAGTTTTACTGTTATTGTATTATAAGTGTGAACATTCGCTGTGGCTGAAGGTTAAGTAATGGAGAAGTGAAAGGTGTTGTATCCTAGATTTTCCTTGTTTTATTATTTTATCATTTATTTATGTTCCAGTTCCAGGATATTCTATTCATTTGCACTGTTTTAATTGGCCACCCTGTTGTGCTTCATTTAAAAAGCTGCCTGAGTGCATAAATATGAAACACTCCCAGGAACTTCAACATGAATGAGTGGGACAAAAGCACTGCAGACTTGCTTCACATGGGTCTTTTTTGTGACCTCTCTGTCTCTTTCTACAGGTGTACGTCAGGGGAAGTTGGAGATGGAGAACTGTGTATTACAGTGCGAGACGACAGGAGTGATTGTCCGCACCTCAGCTCAGCTCATCATGAACATGTGTGACCTTTATGGTTCTAAGGTTCGACACTCAACCTATTGATCGCCTTGTAAACAGACATCTACCTTGTGAGATTTAGAGAAAAGATTATCAGAACATGAGAGAAAATGTATCCCTACCGAAAAAAAACTGACCAAACAAATAAGCAAGCTTGGAGACAAGCTTTGCTCTTTACCAATTTATAGTATGTTTTCATGGTCACCTTGATGAGACTGGTCAACCAACTTGGAGTAGCTGGTCTACCGGCATGACTAATTTTACCATCAAACTCAGATTTAACCAGCTTGTTTAGCAGGTAGAATTTGTTTTCACCTCAATGACCAGATTTTCGGCCACTTTAATCAGCAAAGACCAGCATAGACTGTCTAAAACCAGCTGCCAGCAGAACCTGGTCTTGAGCTTGCTTTCTCAGCAGAGATTTACTTGACTCTGCCCATTCGTAGTTTAGCCCCCGCCCACTCATTTGGCAGGTGTAGGGCTAAAATGTATTATTATTATTATTATTTATTATTATTATACGGTATTAACTACAGTAATTCTGATGGTTGCTTATGTGGCATGTCAGTAGAATGGCCATGTCATTATACAGTTGGTGGACACCTTAAGCAAAAGAAAAACACCCGGCTTCAGGCTTGGACACCTCATGCATTGTTGCTTTTGAAATCGAGGTATTAAAGAGTTGACCCTGCTTTTGTTGGAGCTTTATTTTTTTTACCTTGCTGCAAGGATTGGATTGCATTCATCAACAAGATCATTAATGAGGTCATTTGGGATGGAGCACCATCATTCCAGAGAACACAGTTCCACTGCTCCCCAGCTCCAAACGGTCCTATTCTATTGGCAGTACTTCTCTATGGGGAATTGACAAGCTGTGTGTACATTTGCACATCTGTGTCAGCAACGGTTGCAGCTTAAAGTAGCCGAATGCATTCATTAGAAGAGGTATCCGCAAATATGCATTTTATGTGTTTGAGTAGAGCCTTGTTTTTGTGCTGTTTTTTTTCTACTGATGTTTGTGTTGAGCTTCAACTCAGCAGCTCCTCAGCAGTCAGACTGAATCACTTCCAGTTGCTGAGTTCACAGTTGGACAAGTGCTGCAACACTGTCCTCACTGAATGCAGTGTCATTAACAAACTTTGTGTGTGTGTTTGTTTGTGTGTGTGAATGTGTTGACTTCAGGGAGCTGGTGTGGAGATCTATCCAGGCAGTGTGTGCAGCCTCCTGGGGAATGGCATCCATCACTGTAAGGAGGGCATCCTGATTAAGGTGAGGGAGACTGGTCTGCTTTAGTGCTGAAATCATTAGAATCCCACTCGGACCGGACTGAGCTAGAAATTCAGTTCCCTTTCAGCACTTCTTACTGTATATATTTTATATTATTTGCTGTTTATTACATTTAATAAACATTTCAGGTACAGACAGTACACTGAAAAGTACAGGGTATTTGTCACGGTATGTGGGTCACTGTTCGGTGCGCAGAGCCTCGCAGAGAATACATGGTACACTGTGGCTTACGTGTGTGAAAATTGATATATGTAATGCAAAACCAACGTTCACAATTGTGAGTTGTACTGGAAACCAGTTACATATCAGTTCCACTGTGGTCCTTTTAACAACAAACTGCTCAGCGTGGCAAGAGAGGTCACACATGAGGAGCGCTTTGAAAATCATGTGAGTGAAGGGAGGGGAGTTTGCTGGCATAGGAGCTCACACTCCTGTGACTGTGTTTGAAGTGTGTCCCATGGTAAAGCTCCAGGTTTGATGCATTGTGACCCCCTGCTGCTGAACCCAGGTCAGAAACAATCCCCCCTGACTGCAGTGACTGATTATTTACCGGTAACAGGCCAGTGAATGCTGACCACAGTAGTGATGTAACCAGCTCAGTTCCTCTACAGCTTCAGTATTAAGATCATGTTAAAAAATAATGTCTCATATGGTTTTTGCTCTATTATTATAATATCATATTTAATGTAAGTTGAGAGGGAAACCCAATTCTGTAGCTGAACAGCAGTCTGAATATGACTGAACTGTATTAATGTGTTCATACTGATGATTAACACTGAATACAGAACAAATAAGACTCTCTAACATAATTATTTTATAAAAAGATCATTTTATAAAAGTAAAAGAACAGTAAACTAAGTTACATTGGATAGAACAGGGGCTTGTTGGGTAACAGTTTGGGAGCCCATGCTGTAAGCTGTTGGGAACATGCTCTACTACGCTTGGATCAAGCTGATTAATGTCTGAAATGAGGGGATAAAGAAATAATAACAACATAAACCGTATTTAGAACATCAGTATATGTAAATGTATAAAATAATATAAACTTATAATAAATATATAGAGTTAATATGGGCGATATTGATATATCGATATTTGGATATAAATCACAATATAAACTGAAGTGATGTCTTTTAAATAGTTTCGTCGTTTTTAAATCATCTTTCAGTTCCCTTGCTCTGCTCCACCCCTGCTCCCAGCGGCTCCTCCTACTGTTTTCTCTGCTCCCCTTTGCATTGTCATTGGGGAATTGGCTCTTCTAAATTCTTGGGGAGAAAATCGGGGGTAAAAATAAATAAATAAATTAAAATAATTTTAAAGATGATATATTTAAACATTATATAATATAATTAACTATAATCATAATTATGATATAATTAACACAGCAAACAAGAAAATTCTATGTAAAGGTGTAGTGGAGTGGTGCAGTCTCAGAGAGACACCAGCAAGTTCTCAGGTGTGGGAAGGTGTGCCTTTAGGGAAGTATGAAGCACTTGTTTTGGTCTGAGATCCTGGTGCTCTACTGCGACATATAGTGGTACAAAGAATAATTTTAGACATTTTTGAACATCATTTAAATGCAGCAAGCAGCATAATTCCTTTAAGTAAATCATGCTATATTTAGAGGTATGTTCTTACATATATTCAGAAATCACGCCTTCCCTGAAGACCTATAAGTCCCCCAGTACCACCCACAGCGTTGGATTTATTGTGTACATTGCAGTGTGTGCATTAAAGTGTATGTGCTACTGATCAGAGCATAGAGATGTGAGAGGGGTTAAGAGGACAAGCACACAAGTCTGCAGCGCGGCCTGATAAACTGAAAAGCTTAACGCCGCTCTGAGTTTCTGAAAGTTTCAGAGCATTAAGGTCATCCTGAGAGTTTTCAAAGGCATCTTTTTTGTGCTGTCATTTTGTAATAATCTATGCTCTCACGATGCTTTTGGGGAGAGCAGATCCCTTTCATCTCTTTCTTAATGCTCTATAAGACAGACGTTATTGAAATGAATAGTTGGACTAATCCATCGCTGTCTGCGATTTACTTTAAACTCCATGGAGTCACAAGAGTTCAGCCCCCCCTGCAGTGCCGCAGCCCAATAAACACCCGCAGTTGCAGACATTAACCCGGATTTCACTGCTGGGAAGGAGAAGATAGGATCTGTAACTGCCAGGCTAAAGTGCTGCGTATTATAGTCAGGGAGTGAAATGAAGGGGGTCCTGGAAATCTGGGAACCCCCCTCCCCCCCAATTAACCACTTGCACCCCCTGAAAAGTTACAAAATCCAAAATCATGGCGGTCTTTGAAAAGAAACTTATAATCTCCATAACAGAAAAATAGGCAAAATTTAGACCAGTAGCAGCACTGATCTGCCGCAGGGTTGCGCTGTAGCAAATTAGTCCCCACTGCTGGTTCTTTGTACCCTGGCAACCGTAACTGACCTGATCTGCCTTAACATTAAAACCATCTATGAAATATAGTGTAGGTTCTGCTTTTGCCACAACACAAAACAACGCTCTATGAGCTTTGTACTTCTACTTTGTTCATTAAAACATCTCCAAAGCTCTCCTCGTGGGTCCAGTATTATTTGTTCTTATCCCACACTTCACCTGCAAGTGCACTGGTAATGGAATTCAACACATCCATTTGCTGGCTGGGGGCATCCAGGAGAACTCTGGAACCACACTTTTTTCTTCAAACTAGCTCACAAGATCTCATCTCCTTTCTTTAGAATGAAAATTCTTCCCTTTTACAATATATTTGTTTACCCGCCTCTGTTCTAATGGGATCTGGGATCATTGTTGAGAGAAATGCCTGTCAATTTTGTGATTGGGTGCCTAAAACTTTACAGCCCTAATTAGAAATGGCCTGATCTAATCCACTGGATCAGCTATGTGAGGTTCCACTGTCAGTCTTTGTACAAACAGTCTTACGTTTTCCTCAAAGCCCCTCTGATCCAATAAAAATTCAGAGTGGTTTCTTTCACTGTGAGATCTCCAGGTCCTGCTGGATTCTTTGGATTCATCTTCTGGTGTCTTTTAGTTTGTCCCGATTTCTTTGTTTTTGTTTTTTTTTTTTCCTCCTTGCACACCTCCCATGAAAATCATCAAACATGTTTGATGCAAGAGCAACCTCCTGTGATGACATTTTAGGATTATTGGATACTTTTTTATGGATCGTGTGGTCGACGCTTGTGCTGAATGTGCTAGTACAGCCTGACCTGGTCATGTTGGTGTTTCTTTTAAAATGTTATAGATGTATAGGAAAGGCTGAACTCCTCTGCATCTACACCCTTCTTTTTTGAAGGCTTCAGAGAGCTACTTAGATTGTGCCATGTGATACCACTCACTGCAACAATCAAGAGCAAACCAAACTAATGTCTGGGGTTTAAATAAGACAGCTTCCACCAAATTTCCCTACGATGAAGGTCTCATCATTTGGAGGTGAAGTGCGTTATGTGTTAAGTTAGTAAAAGTGACTCGCCTACCCTTAACCTAAAAATAAAAATACTACAGTGTCTCTCATTTTAGTGTTTGAACACCACGATTGAACATCTTTGACTAGTGTGGAGATTAGAGATGAGAGGTGATTGCACTTGTGCTGCATCTATGAATTTTGACCATTTGGTTCCGCAGAGCTGTTCCTCAGCTGCTGTGTGAGCAGAGAAGCAGCTGGTTAGCAGGAGAAATGGTGGAGAACAGTGTTTTTCATTTCTGAATGTCAGCGCTAAAGACTACGCAGAACTGTTTTATTGCGCCGACCGAGATGTGACGGCCATGCCAGCGATAACGGATCGGCTCCAGTTAATGGACTGCAGTTCTGAGCTGCCAGCTCCGCTGCTGGTTCTGTTTGTCAGTTCTGCTTGGGTGAATGGAGCTTCTGAAACAGCAAACAGACAAAACACGGCCAAAACAGCTCAGAGTCGCGGCCAACAACTCCATAAAACAGGGACAGCTCACTGACGGGAGCAGATCTGGGCTATAATGAAGGCAATGCAGTAGAAATAAACAGACACATTTCTGCTGGTTTAGGATTCTGCTCAAAACAAAACGAGAAAAGTGCCTTTTTCCTGTTTTAGAATATAATTAGTGTGATTAAACATGCTAAGCTTAATTGCCTCGGCAGAACTGTAGATTATACAATTAGAAAGATTATTACAGTCCTGGAGGGGTGAACTGCATGTCCTAATGAACTCAGCCCTCATTACCAAAATCCACTTTAATTAACTCAATTCACCACTAACTTGATCACATCTGGATAATAACAGTTTTCTCGTTTTTAACCCGTGCTTATATATGTACATTATGTGGACAAAGGTATTGGGACACCTGGTCATTCATAACAAAAAAAAAATCCATTGTCCAGGGAAAACATTTTTACTAGATTTCAGAAAATTGCTGAGAAGATTTGATTGCATTCAGTGGCAAGAGCATTAATAAGGTCAGGGTGTTTGACGATCGCCACCCCAACTCCTCCCTAACTAAAAGTATTGGATGGAGCGCCATCATTCCAGAAAAGACAGCTCCACTTCTCCGCCACTTCTCCACAACACAGTACCCCCCAGTATTCATACCCCTCTACCCCTGACATCAGGCATGCAGTCCTATTCTGTTGGTAGTACTGCTTTAGGTACAGTGTAAAGTAAATGAAGCCCTTTATTAGAAGGGTCTCCCCAAACATCCTGGATGTGTGTATAAATATTTTAGTATATTTTTCATTTTCAAGATCAGTTCTGTTTTACACAGTTCTTAGGCTGTTCAGGAACTTGGAGTACTTTTTTTTTTTTTTTTTTTTTTTTTTTTTTTTTTTTTTTTTTTTTTTTGACTGAAATACAGATGAGATTTTAACACATCTGCTATCTATAATTTCCCTCCTTCACACTCATCAGCGAAGGAAAGCTATAGTTCAAGGCTCTTTTGCCATGAACACACTGGGGTGCTCCTAGACCTACTTATGAAAACGGCTGTCTCACCATCATTCCCCAGGCTTTCAGTTCTTCTCCACCATACATTTCCTTGCTAGGACCAAGATGAACTGTTCTGCTGCAGTCTTGCTTTGTTTGAGCTCTAATTTGTCTGATTTTAACATCACAGGAAATCAAGCAGACTCAGATTGACTTAAAAAATCTTAGACTCAAAAAGTTTCAGACTGTGCGGAAGCTGACATCAATATGCATGAATTTGTTTACAAACACATGCATTTTTTTTTTGTGTGTGTGAAAAAAAATTAGGATCTATATGAAAGGGTCTTTATTTGGCTCATATCCCAAATAAAGCTCTAATAACATTAATACGGAACTTTGAGGCAGAAGAGAGTGTGTGTGTGTGTGTGTGTGTGTGTGTGTGTGTGTGTGTGTGTGTGTGTGTGTGTGTTAATTCACCTGCGTCTCTTTGGCAGGACTTCGCAGACGCTCTGGACGTCCTGCCTCAGATCACCATGGTGAATAACGTGATCCACAATAACGAGGGATACGGAGTGATCCTGGTCAAGCCGGATTCTCACAGAGCCGAGGGTGAGCCTGCGGTGGCCCAAACCACAGGTACCCCACTGTCCGTCTGTCTACTCACACTTTCACACTGTGATGCACAATACACATGAAAACACACAGATCACAGAGAACAGTACACCTCCGACCGCTACAGCACGCTATACGGGAGATGGGAGCTTATTTCAACATCTGCTGCAACATTTAAGGTGGATGGAAATGAAACATGAATTGGAATCAAATGCTGCACCAAATAGAGTGTCAATGCGCCGAAGTTTAAGGTGGAATGGAAAATTAGATTGAACTGCTGCACTGTTCAAGGTGGTGTCAAGGCTGCCCCACTTGAAGAGTGCAGGGTGACTCTCGCTTTCTACTTCCACTTTAAGGTGGAGTAAGTACTGCTCCATTTAAGGTGGACTGGAACAATTGAATCAACTGTTGCAATGAATGACGTGGAATATAATTCTGAAGTAACAAACCTACTTCATGTGGTAATGGGAGGTGAGCTGAACGGAAAGTTTGACAGATATAACAGTGTTGGCAGAACTTTGCGTCCAAACATCGCGTCAGTGTGCTGGATTGGTATCCGCAATAGCCTCGTAGCTTCAGTTCAAAACTAAAGAATCAAAGAAAGAGGAAAGTAAAGTAGAATTTTCACTGAAATGTTGCTTTTATAGGAGCAGCTGAAGTTGCCTGTGTGTGTACACTTTTCTCCTCAGAGTCTCTAAAGTGCAGCACAAAATAAACCGGTAATGCATTTCCTGTGACTGAAGCGCTGTAGTGAGCCCGTCAGCCTCTCTGTGGCCGTTTGAGTTGTCCAGTAGCTCTCTAATGTCCCCCAAACTCCAGACAGACCTGCTCCACTTCCACAGACCTATCTGGTAGAGAGTGTTTGTGTGCATAAATTTTTTATTAAAGCTTCCCCCCTGGGGCCGGTGGCGGGCGGTCCATAATGACTCGTATCCCCCTGGTGCTGCTCTGTGCTGGAGTGTGTGTCTGCGGGGTCGGCTGCTCTCATTTAAAACAGAGAAAATTAAAAGTGAAAGTATTTCTGTCCTTCAGTGAAGGGCGGCTGAGAGAGAGAGCCTTTTTTTTTCTAAATCAGGCTCAGTTGAACACTATACACCTGGCGTTTACATGTTCATGGTGATCTTTTTGGATTTCACTCATTTGAATGTAAAGCCAGGTGCAAACATGCTCAGTGTGTATTGTGATGGGATTACGATCCGATCACTCAAATAACACTCGGAGGTGGTCAGAGACGGATCTCATCCACATTTAATACCAGTGTAAATGGAAGCATCTGTCATAAAAACATTAATACAATTACAATACAAATACAGTTGTGGATCTTGTCTTCTCTCACCCTCTTGCTCTCTCTCGATCTCACTTGCATGGGCATATTTAGTTACTGGGATATGCTTACAGTATTACAGACTGAATGCTCTTGTGGTTTAATCTGTCCTTTCAATTTTCTTATAGAGCTTTTAAAGGAATGTGAGAACCATCTATTGTACTACCATGTTTTAGAACCCCCACCGTTACTATAAACAGAATTTAGATGTGTATGATATGATAGTTTTGATCAAAACGTACTTTATGCCGACTTTTTTTGCTTATTAGAATTATAAAACGATTCTCAACTCCTGTTTAAAATTCTCACCAAATATTTTTTGTAGTCTGTTTACATTGACATTCTTAATGTGACCTATTTCCAGTATCTTACACATGTGCAATAGATTTACTTTCATTTTCATCACAGGAGCAATCACAGAGCTGCAGTTACTGACAGCTGGGCTCATCACTGAGATAAAGTGCTTGTTAGTCGATTATACATTATTACTTCTTTGGTTTTGGGTTCTTGTATTTTTTTTTTTTTTTCCCATCCTGAACACCCAACTTTCTCTGCTGCTACTCTTCTTTTAGCTTCTTTTTCTTTTCTTTCATTCTCTATATCTGTTTCCATCTCCCTCCTTATACCTCTTTTGTTTTCTTTCTCTTTTTTCCCTTCACTCTCACTTTTTACATCAGTTTCTTTTTTCTTTTTCTTTCTCTCTCTCTCTCTCTCTCTCTCTCTCTCTCTCTCTCTCTCTCTCTCTCTCTCTTAAAAGTAGTTCTCATACTCCTCCACCAAAGTTCTATAGTGCAGAGGCAGAGTTTCAGCCCGGATAGTAATGATGTGATGCCATTCTCCTTATGCTCCATTGTTACGGGATAATATCCAATAAAATATAAGGTGTCTTATGGTGTCTGGTACCAAGATATTAGTAGCAGATCCAAGTCCTGCAAGCTGTGAGGTGTGACCTCCATAATGTTATGGATTATTGGTGTATAATTGCTCTTGTCCGGTGTGACACTCTTTCACTAAAGTAACATTTTTTAAATGAAATGTATCAACAGACTTTGGATAGAAATGCAAATGATTCTGACATTCATTCAACTCTAACTGATGTTCGTTTCTCGTCATGTGACCAGCAGGCTATTTTTCATGGTTAAAGGAAGTTGAATCAACAGTGAACAGATGAAAGACCATTTGTTATTACAAGTGTTTAGTGAGGGATTAAACTGGATTTAATTTTGTTATATGTTATGATAATTAAATCAGTAATTTACTTAGTTATTAATATAATCAATACAGATCGCCCTAAAACAAAGTGAACCGTCTGAGGCAAACCTCAGTCACAACAACCCGACATCGAACACACTCAAAATAAATCCAGCACAGCCTTAACTGCAGGCCAACGGCCGCCAACCCCGTTACATCTCGTTAACTGCCAGCACACCTCATTTTAACGAGCACAATTAAAAATCTTGGCAGCAAACTGTATTTCTGAACAGGGAAGTTCAGCGAGGTTAACGAGATGAAAAATGTGACTTCATCTGTCAGCTGGTTTAATCTGTGCTGCTCTGTGGATGTGAAATATGAATCATATGATAAAGAACAGCCCCTAAACAATATCTAGTACACTCTTCTGTATTACAAACAGCAGCCTGTTAACCCCTCCTCTTTTCTCTGGTCAGCTACTAGGATCTGGTCTTTATGATGTAATCATGGGTGGGTCATTTTACAGAAAGACGCTACCCAAATGGCATAACAGCTGCCTAGCATTGATTGCGTTGCTGTATGCTGGCTGACAGCGACAACAGCTTAAGTGACTTTTCTGAAATTGGTAGCTGCAATGGTTTTTAGTCCTTAGAAGCAAAACCTTTGGTCAAAACATAGTGAAACTGAATTAAATATTTGTTAATTTTTACATTCAAATGAAGAGTAATTTGAGTGGCCTAGGATCTCCTGAAAATAACAGCGTCTGGCATCTGTGACTGTTTCCTATAAATACCTAAAGTTTTTTCTGTGCATGAAATTGAGTTATTTATGAGAATTCTAAAGGTTAATGAAAACCATTGAAAAACAGCCAAATTTGGCCAAATCTTTCATTGTTTCAGTTTGTGCACCCCTAGTAATTATTCATTTTTTTGTTGTTTTTTTGCAGATGGTGAGATAGAAGACCAAGCAGAAGGTCAGGGTGGGGCTGCTGCTACAGAGGTGGGGTCAGACTGTGCTGTGCCGGTTATTGTGGTGGAGGAAAGTCCAGATGAAGTTCATCCAAACTCCATTCCTCCAGAATTCACAGAAGGCAACGATGCTATCAAGCGGGAGCTGGTCGCCACCTCTGTCACGAAGCGGCGGCTCCAGAAGAGTCGAATGAAGGAGCTGGGAGAGATGAAGGCTGACGAGAACCTGCTCTCACAGGAAATGTTTGTTTCTATTGAGGGGAATCAGTTCCGCCGCAACGGGATGGGCAGCTTCGGGACATTCCTGTACTGAACACTAAAACGTATAATACGCACGACACACTTTACACACTCTGATTAACTGTATTTATTCTCTTAATTCTTAAATCCGGCCACACTGTCCAGTTTTAGTGTAAGGTTTTATTTGTATATAACCCTGTATATATTAACACAGTGGGACGTTAATTGTGTTTTCGGGCGGGTGTTAAGGTGAGATGTATATTAACGCACTGACACATTAATTGCTGGTTTGGTTTAACGTTCAGCGCACTAAGGAGCTATCGGCGGGGTTGCAGTGTTAGTGCTTTTCTTGGCTTAAGGCTTCACCTTTTGTGAGACACATACTTGTTTAATTTCTGTTGATTAATTTTCATTGGATTAAAGGTCTGGTAAAACCTCATTACACTGCAGGCACTTTGATTAATTATAACATTCAGCATGTCCTGCCAAAAGAAAAAAAATCCACTTTCAATAAGATGCTTTGGTTTGACTCGTATTAGCCCTGAATGTTTTCCACAGCCAGCGGTCAAGGTGGCTTTTATTAAATTGAGGGTGAAGAGCATGAGTTTAAGCTAAATCCAATATGATTTAGAGTTTAAATCATTATAAACGAAGGACATTTTCCACCTGCAAACTCACTGCTCACTTTGTCAGTTGTTAATTGATGTGCTCAACTGCTTCATGTGAATGAAGTCAAGTCGATTAGTGGAGAAACTTACAACAGTCTAATTATTAACTGTAAGTAAGGAAACCCCTTCTAACAACCTGTCGGATTTGACAGTCTCTGAGTCAGCAGGTCAGTCTGTGGTTTACAGTCGTGTGAAAAAGTTAGGACACCATCTGAAAACCTTTCTTTTTATCATCTTTGATCATCTGGACACATGTTCCACATTTTAACGTTATTAAGAGATAGATTATTTAACTAAACACAAAACTGAAGAAATGTCTTTTAAAAATCATTGCTAAAATGTAATTACCGTATTTTCCGGAATATAAGCCGCACCAGCAAAGTAAAAAAAAACAAAACAAAAAAACAACAACTGGAAAATAACATATATAAGAAGAGAAAGCTGCACCTTATTATAAGCCGCATGGTTTAAAGCGTGGAAAAAAAGTAGCGGCTTATAGTCCAGAAAATACGGTAATCGAAATGCCATTTTCTTGGAAGGGAAGTATTTCGGACATCTTATGTCCTAATGGCTGGTATTTCCTTCTTCAGTTAAAATGATGTCAGATGTTTCCTAGAACTGTCTAGTGTCTTTTACATCAACTGAAAGTAAAATTTTCCCTCTCCTTCATGCAGAATTCTTTCAGCAATATAAAGTTTGTGTCAGCCTTTGTACAGAAGGTCTTCTTACGTTGTCCTCAAGCCCCGTGTGATAAAGATTTCATAGTGGATTCTATGATGGAGAGCTGTTTAGGCCCTGCTGCAACAAAGCAACCTCAAGAGATGACACTTCCTTCCCCATGCTTCACTGTTGGTATGAAGTTCTTGGGCTCAAATGCTGTGTTTGGTTTGTGCCAAACATGTCTTCTGTTACTGTGTCCAAATAATGTAGCTTTGGATTCATCTGTCCAAAGCACATTGTTCCAGAAGTTGACATCAACTGTAGCAACAGCCACCTGTAGGTCCCGTGATGACATTTAGGATTGCTGGAGATTGTGGGCTGAAGTTGGCAGTTGTATTAAATGTTCTCCACTTGTGAAATAGTTTCTGTACAGAGGAATGGCCGATTTCTGATTGTTCTGTGATCCCTTCACAGATTCATCTTCATCTACACACGTCTTTCTCTCAGAGATCTTTCACATAAACATTCAATAGCAAACCAGTGTCTGAGGTTTAAATAAGGTGGTCTCCTTCAAAGTCCTCTCTAATGATGGTCTGTTTGCAGCTGATGTGCTGCACAATTCTAATTTTAGGCATTTCATATAGTAATAAAAGGAGAGTGTCCTAATGTTTAAATGACAAGAAAATAAAGTATGCTTTTTAATTATTATAGTTAATGTCAAATGTCTGCAAACGACTGATATACAGAAATTATTAATGAGTAATTTAGCTTAGTTTTTCCTCTTTGTCTGGTCATAAGACCATGATGTGTCCCTGGTTTTATTGCAGAACTGTATTCCATCCTTCTGAATATTAAACTACTGCCTTAATTCTCCTCTAAACACACTCTTTCTTCAGCTTAAGTCATTTTAGCTCAGTTTAGGAACAGTTTATTGGGGTAAATGTTTGGATTCAGTTTTCAAATATTACAATATTTAGTGAGAAACCCTAAATACTGCAGTGGCTTTCCCTCAGCCCTGTGTAACTGTCTGTGTGTGTGTGTTAATCAGCAGTGTGTTCCGGTTTAACCTGGCTGGCTTTTTGCGTCTCTCCTCCACTGTAAGATGACCGGCAGTGTGTGGTTAAGGTGTGTCAGGAGTTCGTGTGTATTCTGTTCAGAGTTAATTGGTACTGGCAGCCCCCCCTGCTGAGATCCCCTGTGTTCAGATGCCGGCAGATTTGTGGACTGAAGCTTCTCTGTTCTCCAGCCAGACTCACGCACACTGATGTGTCTTTAATCCGGAGGCTTGGTTTGAAAGGTTTGGCGTCCTCCTCGGGAAAGGACATGTCATCCTGACTGGAAGAACAATGAAAAACAACAAAAGACTCAAGAAAAGATGGAGGTCAAGTTTGAGTGAATAGTGTGGAGTTTTTTTTAACACCCCAACCTGCAACCTTCAGAATCGTAAAAATGCTCTGAAAAATCACCTTTTAATGTTCAAGAGAAAAGTACCACCTTTAAAGTCAGCCTTAATCACTATGCCTGTCCTCAAAGGGCAACAATGCAAACAAAAATATAGGAGTTTAGCTCCGCCCATTCAGCCTACTGAAGTTCAGTCTCCACCCACTGCTATGTAATGGAGGAAAAAATCCTCTTATTTCATCAATAATTGATGTGGATGTGAATTGAGCTTTTTGCCTCTAGAGGCTGCATTAGTTGGTTTAATTGGGATCAATCTGTCTACTGAAAATGTCATACAAGGCATTACCAGCTACAGTGGATAGTGCAGTGGCTGCTCACGGGTAGAACTGTACATGCAACAGACAGGAACAGAAATCACAGCCATATTCAATGCAGGAACCCCTTTTCTTTTCTTTTTTCTATTTATTTATTTTTTTAAATAGCTCTGATGAATATATTAACAACATGACTCTTGACATGGCGCCTCATGAGGTTTCTAACTAGAACCTGGAAGACTTTCAACATGTCTGATGAGTCACAGTACCAATCGTTTGGGTCTGATGGTAGGAATTTGGCGCAGACCCCATAAAGCCATAGACCCCAGATATCAACAAGTCACTGCAGGCTTGTCTTGGTTCCATACTGATGTGGGGTGTATTCGCAGACATAGGTTGGGTCAACTGGTCCATGGAAACACATCATTGAGCAGGGCCGCTATGTTTTAGTGCTTTGTGACCATTTGCAGCCCTTCAGGGACTTCATGTACCCTCACAGTTATTGGACACTCCAGCAGGCAGGCTGAATAGGTTCTATGATGTATTCCCAGTACACATGTGATACTGGATTGAGTCACATGTCTGTGGAACTTAATCTTCATCTACTGCCGTACCCACTATCGTTCCTCCCTCGAACCCCACCTGTACAGGTGTTTGCTTTCCCAAGCTGTCCACTGATGAAATGCTTCTTCAGAATCAATGTACATACTGCTATTGCATGATTTTTGGCATATCTGCGTATTGTGACAGTGCAACCTCAAATACAACACTGTTCTCAGCAGTCTGGTTTTAAATAGAACACAAAACGAACCAGTCTTCCACCAACTTTATCAATTTTTAAGTAACAGTTTACATGTAGTGTTTTTCTGGAGTAATAACAAGTGAAGCTGCTGTTCCCTACTGCTTTCTTCAGGTTCCTCCTTGTTTTGGGGGCTGCAGGCCTGGAAGAATCCTGAATGAGAGATAAAAATGAGAGATTTCTCCATTCTTTGCTTTCTTTTTCTGCATAAAGACATACTGCAGATTTCTTAGTTCCAGGGTAGAGTGATGTCTTGTTACCTGAACACATGCACTTCCTTGTAGTCCTCACTTGACATTAGAAGGCTAAGGAGTTTGAACAGAAGCTGCGTTGGTGTGGTTTCTCGTGTACGTGGATTCTCTGAAACTACACCTGCTGCTACTGAATGTGGCTCATCACAGGAGAGATCTGCACACAGCGAGACATCCTGACATTAATTAACACAGCCTTTCTAACAAACCAAACTTCATTTCCTCTCCGATTCAGACGGCGTGGCTGCAAGGTGCAAAAAAACTGGTGTTGGTAAAGCTCAGTGTTATATCTAACAGTAGAACTGCCTGCAAAAAGGTTAACTGTTCACTATCATTAGTTCTAAAATCACACCAGTGACAGCAAAGGTCACCTTAGTGGCAGGCGGTTAGGAGGCTAACAGGGGAAAGCGAGTGGACGGTAATGTGTTTGGAAGTTTGTGTGGATGTTTTTGGGCTGCAGCCGAAAAAGCCCCAGCGGCGCACCGCTGACAGGATGGCTTCCAAAGCATCTCTGAAGGACAGCACTTCAAACCGAGGCTCTTTCTGGTGTCCCTCCACGGCCAGGAGCCGTCGCTTTGGTCCAGTGCCGCTCTGACACGTCCTTTGAAGATGAAACAATTGTCACAAAAGAGGCTCGTCGGTTCTTTTCCTCCTCACTCACTGTTTGACGTCTGAAATATGCAGCTGAAAAAGCAGCGAGGGTGAAAAAACGGAGAAATCAATAATGCCTTATTTTCCCACTCTTTAAAACGAGAGGTGTATATTTTTCCATTATTGATCCGACTCACACTCTGACCTCGCACACAAACATAACTGGCGGTCAGCTCACAGAGAGAGAGTGAGAGAGAAAAATACAGGTCTTGTTTGTCAAGAGCCACCATGAGAGCATAAACACTGCTAGCTAAGATCTGTCCAGAGGAGGCGCTTCAGAGCTGGACATATTTCAACATAACTTACTGCTGTAGTCTCCAATAGAATGAAGGGTTCCTGCTGATCCAGTTTTTGTCCCCTGACCTGATCCAAGTACCTTAACTCTTAGAAACCCGAGATCCGCACTTTGATGACTCAAGCTCAGAGGTCCCTTCAGACCACATACACATAACACACTGAATTAAACTGAATTAAATTCCCGAGGCCAAAGGATCTTCCAGTGCATGTTTACTGCTCGGTTCATGTGTACATGCTCAACCTGCATACAGACTCTGACTGAACAGTGAGAGGGGGTTCATGTTACACAGATGAGAGAATGTAGAGAAGTCTTAGGCAAAAACTATTGGTGTAGTATGCTGTGATTTCCCAGCCTCCCGAACCCCAGTCGACCACAGTGAGGGCAGTGGTGTGACCCACTGAAGCACACCACACCATACCAATTAACACTGACATAAAGTGATGTGTAAACCCCAGACCACTTTTAGATAAAACATTACCACAGGACAGCAATGTCCTATTGTGCAAAGCGACAGTGGGTGGGGCTGTATGTAAATGAGATGATGAACGTGAGGAGTTTTCCGTTGCATCAAATCACTCCGGACAGAAGAGAAAAGGGCGAGCGTCCTGGAGGAAATATGATGGAAATGGGAGATCATTGCTGTTGGCTTTGCGCTTACGCAGGCCTGAGGGACAGAGAGACAGGGACACCACAAAGGAGAACAATTTAATCTAACAATCTAACCTTTAAAGAAAGAGAGAGAGAGAGAGAGAGCACGTTGATAAAGTCTGAAAGGAAAGAATAAAAGAATTAAAAGTTGTCTATTTCGTCGGCGGTTCTGCAGTGACCTTCGTGTCATCGATAAAGAAAGATCCCCCAGAGTGAGTTATGTGGCTCAAGCTGCCGACTTTTCTCTGTCCTGCATATTAAATCCTTTTCATACTGCTAATTGTGTGTGTGTGTGTGTGTGTGTGTGTGTGTGTGTGTGTAGGGACTTATCAGGATTATAGAATCTGATGACAAAATAAAGCAGAGTAGAAAGTATGAAATATGCATATCTTTATTGTTATAGATCTTTTTAATATTACCATTTTAGAAATTCGGGTTTCTGATAACAAAAAATAAATCAGTTTAACACTGACTGAATGCAGCACTTATATAAACTATGTCCAAAAGTAAGTAGACACCAGCTTTGTCAATAGATAATACAGCTGCGTGTGAACATCTGGGTCAGCAGTGGATGGACTTTAGAAGGGTTCTCTAAATATGTTATATGTTAATCGGGGCAGAAAAGCTTCTTATAAATAAGGCTGGATAGGAGTAGCTAAACGGCTGTAGGCTGAATAGGTTTTGGCTAAACTGCTATAGGCTGAATGGGTGTGGCTAAACTGCTGTAGGCTGAATGGGTGTGGCTAAACTGCTGTAGGCTTAATGGGTGTACAATATTCAGTATTTATGCATGTGTTATGAATTCCAAATGCTTGCATAGCTGTTATGTGTTCATTCTTGAGAAAGTGGTTGATGCCTCAGCATTATAATAATTAACTTCCAATGTGTGCATTGCAGATTGCAGTTCTGTTGTCCAGTGATGCTGCCAAACGGTAACAAAACACAAAGCACCCCATTTAAAGTCTTTTAAATATATTTATGTTTATATATATATATAATATAGAATTTAATTATGAATTAAAGTTAGTAAAGCTCTGTTCATGGAAGAATCCTTGATTATGTTGCTCACAAATAATCCTCCCATTAATAAACTAACTGAAAAACATCTGAACTTCACAGATGTTCTGAACTTCCAGTGGCTCATAACTATCACAGGCTTAGTAGCTATATGAGCTATAGACGATGTTCAGCTCATGTGTCGGAGATTGCAGTGTCCTCAAACATGTTCAGCTCATGTGTCGGAGATTGCAGTGTCCTCAAACATGTTCAAATGCCATTTTACGCTTTGGACACTCAGAGGACAATACCTGGGGTATTCATTAGTGCCCTAAAACATCCATTTCAGTCACAGCCACTGTTATCACACCTATGTTCATACTGTTTTTCTCTTATGGTGCTTCTAAAAAAAATAGAATTATGAACAGAAATAATTTATATTCTTCTATAAATATAAAATGTATATTTTATATTATACCATGGTGAAGTTTAAGTTTAGGTTAGAGTAATGGTAAAGGTTATGTTGAGTTTAAGATAGGTTAAGGTTAAATTAACCTTAACCTAGTTTATGTGTAGTAGCTTTAGTTTAGGTTTAGGTTTAGTTTAGGTTTTAGTTGAGGTCTGTAGGCTGAACAGGCATGTCCACTGTGTCATTACAACCACAAGAAGTTTTTGCAGAAAAATGAGTGGAATGTTTTAGTGATGTTTTAGGACATATTTTAAGTAAAAATTGCTTTTTGCCAGTAAACCTGTAGCCTCATCAAACCCCCCACCCTTACAGTGACATCTACAGGTCTGCTGTACAAACGCATATGAGCTTGAGGTGAATTATCATCAGACGTTCACGTTTAAGATCCAGCAGGAGGAAAATTCATTCACTCATTTATATGCGTCATGCAATTTCCTGCCTGAAATGAAAAGCAAGTTCCAAATGAAATGTCCCGTTTTCTCGTTTACTGTTGTTCCTCTAATTGCCCGAAAGCAAACAGTAAACCCATCCGTGCACAGCGAGCACATTTAACCTGGAAACGTCCCTCCTGCTGCCATTAGAATGTGTTTAAACCCGTGAAACTTTTTAACTACATCTAAATGTGGAAACGCTGAATGACGTTCATCAAGAATACGAGTGCAGCGATCGGCAGGCTGGAATTACATCTTCATTTGTTCTCGTTCTCTCTTTGTCTTTGGCACATTTGGAGCATTTGGATAAAGTCACCGCCCTATTTTTACACTTCTAAACTTTTAAACTTCTAAAAGGCTTTCTGTGGCCCGACCAAGTTTGTCTTTGGCGCCATCTGTAGATTCCTGGCTCTCGCCTTTTTGGCATGAAATTAATGTGTTGGGAAAAAAATGCCAATGTCTTTGAAGACGCAGGTAAAAAAAAAAAAAAAACAAAAAAAACGTTTGGCGATTTCCGAGCAGTCTGATGGGCGTATGGCAGGCCGTAATGAATATTTGTGCTGAGCTTTTGAGAGCACCAGCTTTGTTTGTTTGAGCTGAAGAACCCTCTCGCAGATGGTGGTCCATTATCTCCACACCAATATGGAGGGGTTGGAGTCTTTTAAAAAGTCTTTTATAGCATCTTTTGTTTAAAGTGCTTTTTTATTAGCAGATTGTTGGGGTGGCAAACTCTCTGGGACAGAACTCTTTGAGGACTTTTCTGTTCTATAATGGCAACTCGATCTTTTGAGCTACACAGGCCCATCATTCCCTAACAACTCCAACAGCGATACAGCGAGGATCCGCGAGTTGAAACTCGACTCGACGTGAAGGTTATCTCTTCTTAGGCTGGATGAACGGTTCTACAAAAGCATTTGAACTGGTGCAGAACTTCGCCAATTACGAGGAGGATCTTATTACAATACTATCTTATTTACTACATTATAGTGAAAGGTTTAAGCAATGCACTAATATTTTATTTTAATACATTTTCAGAGAATAATTGTGCTTAAATAAGCAAGAAATGATTGCTCAAATGTATAAACAGTATTAACCTGCTGACCGTTTGCCATTGGTGGTCCAAGGGTCTACAAACAAGTGAGGATTAAAGAATGCCTAGGTCTGATATACTTTTTTTAAAATGTTGAAACTGTGCTGAATGAAAATTATTGACTAAATCAGTGTTTCTCATCCCGGTTCCTGGAGGCGCCCCTACCCTGCATATCCGAGAGCCTTCCGTGCTCCCAACACACCCGATTCAGCTAATCAGCTCTTTAACAAGTCCTTCGGGAATGCGTGGAGTGTGTTAAAATGTGCAGGTCAGTGGTGCCTCCAGGCCCAGGGATGAGAAACACCGGATTAAACTAATTTACAACAGATTATAAAAAGAAATCACAGAAAAAAAACTAGACTGTGAGATAAAAATGAGTGATAAAAAGTGGTATTTTGTTTAATACTCTTCTTAACTGGGAGTGGACCGTCCAGAAAACGCTGGGTAAAATGCCAGTGAACCAATTTTGCCATCAGCAGACCAGCAGTGGTCCACTATCCTCTTCCTATCAGGGAATGCATCTTGAAAATGTTTAATATTGTAAAAAGTTATTTTTTGATAATTCAAAACCGTTAGCTGTCACTGTCTATTCATTACATTTAAAGTGACTTATTTTTTTGATTTTTTTTTAATTTAATACTCTTACATATTTGAATAAATTGATATTCTGCATGTCTGTTTTTTATGAGCTTTAAGACAAACTGATCAACATTAAAACCAACAAAAAAGGCTTGAAATATTTCACTTAATATGTTATGAATATTAAATATGACAGTTTACCATTTTGAATTAAATTATGGACAAATATAAACATTGTTTTTAGATGCAATAGTACTACTATGGACACTCAAAAAAGATAAAAATGTTAATGTAATGTTAAAAATGACCGCAGTTTAGATACAGTAAAGGTGATATGGTAATAAGGCAATATGTGTTTTGTTCGTTAATGCATAATAATAATAATAATAATAATAATAATAATAATATCTTTCATAAGCCTTTACAAATACAGTGCAATAAATAAAACATAGATGTGGGGAAATCAAAAAGAAAGAAATCAAAAACAGGCATCAGAAGGACAGTCTGGCAGTGACACAACTCATGTAAGTTTCTGAAGTTTATTGATTTTCATGTTGGAGCAAAAACCCAGCTGGACAACATTATAGGAACATTCAGGAAAATCCCAGCTCAAAAGGTTCTGGGAAAGTTATTCTATAACATTACAGAAACAACAATTCCAGGAAAGTTCTGAAAATGATATGTAATAATAGTTTGCATTACAATGAATTACAACAGTTCTTACATAGTCTTACCTTAACATTATGGAAACATCTGAAGTAGCTTTTTCAAAACAAAATAAAATAAAGTGTTAATTATTGCATTACTTTTTGATATATGCCCAACAACTGTGAGACGCCCATGCTCAATACTAACCAAATCTTTCAGGCTGGGGAGGATAATGCGCCTTTAGAATGTCTAGTGTTCTGAACATTCAAGTTAATCTGTGTTTTAAATATATGTATGTGTGTAAACAGTAAATGCAGATGTGTGTGAGCTCTTGTGTTGGTTGGTGGTTGGATTTATAATATGTCGGAGACAGTGTTTAAATCGGGTTACAGGATTGATGGCCAGCTGTGTCGTAATACTTTACAGAAAAATCCTCACCTTGCTTCTGCTGATCTGATAATCATATGGATCTATAGGTCAGACAGCTCTGCCAATGTCTTCACTGAAACCTTGATAAACAGATCAGCAGAATAAAGGAGTGTGAAGGTGAGACTGAAATACATTATATTCTTTTGGTCTGTTTAGGTCAGGATTCACACTGCAGTTGAACAGGCAAGCGACTCTACTCCATCCTGTCATCATCACTTACATGGGCTACATCTCCCTGTACTTGACATTAATTGGGGTGTAGACGGGTCCATTTAGCCTTTTCAGGTGTTGTGCCAAATGGTGCCTCCTTGACAGAGTCTGAATCCTGTTGAATGCATGTGTGGTGGAGTGAGCGAGGCAGAAAACCCTCGAATTACCCTTTAATTTCACTTAATAAATAAGGGTTAACCTACAGTTACAGCGGATACAGGAATCGTGGGGTCTGTTGTACCCACACTGCCACACAAAGAGGATTCAGAATTTGCCCCCACCTATTGTTTAATTTATGATCATAGCCTGCCTTCAATTTCTGTAATTGGTCCAAAAGCCTGAACCATTCAAAAAGTGTGTATTTTTACACTGCAAATGAAGCAGACCATGGGTCGGTTGATCCGGACTGAGACCACCTCTAGGTCAGAAAAGACGGCAGAGTTGTAGATCTGGAGGTTGTGTCTGGAGTTGAGTGGTGTTAAAATCAATACTGATCAAAGACTGGGAGCTACGTAGTAAATATATAAATAGAGCGCCCACTACTGATATGTGTGTGAATTCATATTTGGTCACATTGGCAGGTCTGACAGTGGTGCAGGGCTGATTAGCTGCATTGGGGGGTAAAAAGGGAACTGGCATCTCTGGTCGGCTGTATGAAATCTTAGTGGAGTGTGTTAAATATTTAGCTTGTTAGTGGCTGAGGTGAGGGGTCAGTGGTAGATCGATGCTGTAAGTGGGCAGCTGTGGTTGTTATTATTTCTCTCTCCTGAGCACATTGCCGGCCCTCCACCCACAAGCCTGCAAACTGCGAGTGTGTAAGGGTGTGTGTGAAAGCGTGGCAGAAGCGGGCCCCGCTGTGCTCTTGGATCAGTGGAGTGTGTTCATTCTTGGTGGGTCACTCTCAGTTTGCCGGCTTTAAAGGCTGTAATATCTCACACCATCTGTCAGCCTGCGCGGGGGTCCGTCTCCGGCGGGCCGGATTAAGGCCTATAATTGTCAGCCCTTGCTCTGCTGCCTCTGCCAGCCTGTTTTTGGACAGAGAGTTCAAGCAGTCCAACTCCTACAACCCTTCTCGCCGCCGCTGAGGAACACTACTGCTCACACTGTCTTAAAGGGCCAGTTTTATATGAACTGAAATTTTCCAAACTGTATTAAACAGTGAGATGTGGAATGTGATGGGAATGTGAAGTTTCCAGTTGCAGTATGGGGTCTATCACTATATAACGGTTAATTTCTGCCCATTTATTGTTTCTGTGTTCATAACGCTGCTTCAACATATAGGACTTTGATCCCACCAATTCAGTTGGTTCAACATACAGGACTTTGATCCCACCAATTCAGCAGTCCCACTACTACAATCCCACCACTTTAGCCCCACCTATACAATGAACAGGACTACAGCTCTGTCCATTCACCACATTGCATGTTAGCCCCACCCATTCAGCCTACAGCAGTTCAGCCCCACCCATTCAGCCTACAGCAGTTCAGCCCCACCCATTCAGCCTACAGCAGTTCCGCCCCACCCATTCAGCCCCCAGAATTTCACAAATTCAGCATGCCGCACTTTAGCCCCACCCATTCAGCAAACAGTATTCTTGTTGAGGTTCTAATGAGTGTTTCAGCCTAGATTGCTTTCTGAATTCGGACGCCAGTCGAGACAGAGCTCATTCACATATATCAGGCTTAAGCGAACAGAAACAGTCTGTTTGCAGTGTTGAGCATAAAGATTTTCAAATGAATTTTGACAGTGAACCCACACAAACGGTATAATTGGAGCTTGGGGAATAAAAAAACTGAATGCAGGATAGGGGCTCTTTAAGAGATTTCAGATGGTATACTTGTTTGGAGATTTGTTTGTCCACTTTAGTCCAGCTTTTGGGTTGAAAGAGTCGGGCCGCTGATTGCCAAATTTAAATCCTGTTGGAAGCAGAAGTGTTCGAGAAGCTTTACCCAAACTGTAGAGGAACGCTCGGCCAGAAAAGCAGATTTTGGTGAAGAGCAGCAGAATGAAGTGTTGTTTTATCTTGCGTTTCTGTGTTCAGTTCAAAGTGAATCTTGGTGTTTTCTGTGTTTGTTGCACAAGGTCATTGGTTAGCTGTACAAAACTCAGCATTTCATCTTTTTCATCCTTTCGTGCTCCCTGTCAGCAGAACCCCCATATTACTCCTGACGCGCTGATCAAACAGCACAAATCGATGTTTCTTTGTCTGCTCTCTGAGGACGGGAGTTCGCAGTGCGTTTTCTGTTTATGTCTGTGTTTCTTCCGCACTTTCAGAGAGAATCGCTGAATCTGGAGTCAGAAACCTGCATGTTTGATCTGCTTTCATCTGGCTCTTCCTCAGTGCAACTAAAACCATCTTTACTGAGTGTGAATAAACATCTCTCAGCATCAACAGCCTCAGAGGATCATGACTAGCTGCAACTTTTAGACAAATTCCATTTCATTTTTTTTTAAGTATTACTCTAAAAGTTGGATTTATGCTCCGAGCTGACCAAAGTTTATATCCAGACTATCTTCTGTTTAGCGCCCATCTGCCATGAAGCAGCTTTAGGTCACAAAGTCTTTAAGATCATAAAAACTCACTGATCACTACAAATTATTCAGGATCTCCTGTGAATGACCCGGTATTCATTATGAATGATGAAATATTACTATGCATTAATCAGTATCTACTATTAATTAATTGGTATCTACTGTGAATGATCTAGTATCCATATCAATAATTAAACATTACAATAAATTATTCAGTATCTATTATGAGTATCCAGTCTGAATTATTCAGAACGAATAGTCCTGTACTACAAATTATGCAGCGTCCATTATAACATATTAATAATCTATTATAGTGTGTTAAGTATTTACTATTAATAATGCACAATGAATTATGCAGTACTCATTATGACTACTCAGGATATACTATGGACATAATATCAATTACAGTACTGTACTCTACTATTAGACATTCAGCATTTACTGTGAATAATTCAGTGTCTGCTGGGAATGATTCAGTACCAACTAAAATAGTGTAGTATCTACATTCACTTGTTCATTAGTTAGTTCATAGTTCATTAGTCATTCAGGATCCAGTAGGAATTATTCCATAACAACTAGGAAGTATTCAATATCCATTATGAATTATTGAGTATGTGTTGTGAAGACAGTGAGGTAAGTGAAGGTCTGCAACTTCAGATTTATTAATTTATATAAGAATAACGATGTGCTGAACTGAGACACGGCTCATAAATTCACCCACACATTGGTACAGAACACACACACACACCTCTGTACATCTTCCTTTTGATTTGTTTATTGTGTGTGTGTGTGTGTGCCTTCCTTTCTGCATCTCTCTCTCTTTGTCTCTCTCTGTCTCTCCCCCCTTTCAGTTGTGATTGGTGCAGATTGGTGCTCAGTGTGGTTCTGTGCACTGGCAGTTATTTCTCTGTATTAGAGTGCGAGTGCCCCGGGCTCTGCTCCATCTGCTCCATCACTGACCGTCCGACCCTCGGGGACCAGAAACGGTCAGAACCAGCCGACAAAACATGGCTCACACAGAGCCAGATCAAAGCCCACTGTCAGCGCAAGTCAAAGGCCCTAAAATAGAGTCTTGAGTCTTCTTTAAAGCGATAGTTCCACAAAAAGGTGGTTGAACCTTCCTAGTTTTAGCACTTAGGTCATGAGGCAAATGCAGCTAACAAGTAAAGAATCTCAAACAGAAGGTCATGATGTGTCATATCACATTTCTTACACGTTTTTACTGTGTTTGAAAAATCCAGATTCATTATTTCATTCACTTTTGTAGCCTCAAAGCATGATGCTACCATCACCATGTTTAACAGCTGGTACAGTGTTCTTGGGGTTAGATCCAAACTACAGACTTCCTCCTGAAGGCTTTTTGACCATGTGTTTCAGATGCAAACTGTAGTTGAGGTTAAAGGTGTCAATTTCTTTCTCCAGCAAACTCCTTGAGCTTTCTGATTGGACTACGTTGTAAAGATGCCCCAAAAACCAGACAGACAGACACAGACAGGACTGGCTGACTGACTGACTGACTGACATACGTTAGGTTTATTAATCGTACTGTAATATAAAGCCTGGTTACTGTAATGATAGGTACACGTTTAGTCTGTGAGGTAGTGTGTGTGTGTGTGTGTGTGTGTGTGTGTGTGTGTGTGTGTGTGTGGATCTGATATAAAGTGTCTCCTGTTCAGCTCATTTTCAGCTCATTTTCATTCTGGGTGTCAGACTGAGTGCCATCACACTCCGACATGTTTGGGCGACGCTCGTCCGTCAGACCGTCACACACAGCGCTGGATAATGTGACGGGTGACAGCAGAGTGTGTGTAATTGTGTGCATGAATGATTGATGTGCTGATATTTTTCTGAGCTACTCTGAGCGTGTTTTTTTTTTAACATTTCTGGACTGTGTGTGTGTGTGTGTGTGTGTGTGTGTGTGTGTGTGTGTGTGTGTAAATCTTCCCTCGGGTCTTATTTAGGATGAGTGAGGACTATGTTGGATGGACCAGCAACAGATTTCTGATGTAACACACACACACACACACACACACACACACACACACACACACACACACACACACACACACACACAGACAGATGGGTGGATGGCAGATGGATGGATAGACAGACTGGGTGTAGTGTTACAGGGGTTTGAGTCTGATCATAGTGAAGTGAAACAGAGACAGTGGGGTGTGTGAGAGAACTGCTGGAGAATGTTAGAGCTTGATTATGTTCAGTAAAAACAAATTCAGTCAGTCACATGGATTCTGTTCTTTTTTTTAACATAATTGTTCGTCTAATGATCATTTTGCTGTACTATGGCTCACTCCTGAGTACTTGCAAGATGTAACACTTCACCAAGTTAATGACGGCCCACTGGTCCGCGCTGACGGAAAGCGAACCTTGACCTCCCTGGCCACCCCTTCACCCGTTCATTACCCCATTATACTGACTGCCCACCTTCTGGATACTGTGTCTGTCTGTCTGACCGTCTGACCGACCACTTAATCGCTCCATTAAAAGTCCTGCTATAGAATAACACTGCCTATATCAAGTCTTATGAATGGTGTAATGTGTGCTTTTGCGCTGGTCATAAACAGTATACAGATTATTAAGAAACGGTTAGAACACAAATAAGCTCATCGCCTCCAAATCACCTTCTGACCTTTTCATTTTCTCCTGTTTGCCGTTTCTTGACTTCAGCTGCTCTGTAGCAACAGACATGAATTCTTGTTTGGAAATCCATTTACAAACCCCTTTTCTGTATGAAAGCAGTATTCGAGCAGTCTGTGATGCTGCAGTCGCTATCACTGTATTTACACAACACTGCACATTGAGACGGCTTTCATAATGACGAGAAAAAGGCTCGAAGTGAAGCTTTTTCCTTTTTCGAGAGATTGTAAATAAAGCCAGAGTGTGATACAGCTTCCTACACCATCAGAACACTCTGAAACTGGAGAAAACTGACACTCAAACCCACAAAAGCATGAGAAGACGGGTTTCTAAAGAGTCAACAGATTGTGTGATAGATGGCTCACTTGACAACAGCTTGTAGCTCAGCTCAACACTGGAGCAGGTCTCAGTTTCAGCTGTGAAGAGAGGACTTGGAGCTGCAGGTCTGACAGGTGGTGCTGCAGTAAGAGTCGGGGTTAAGGAGGTAAAAGAGGAAAAGCAGGCTTGTCTGGGTTGAGGAGCACTGCCACTGGACTACTGAAAAAACTGTTCTTAACCTTTAGGACTGATTCTGTGGGGTGTTTTCATAGTTTGACATACTTTTATTCACCAAAACATTAAAAATGCATGTATAGGAGACAGTCACACATACCAGATTGTTGTTTATTGTGTGTCAGGAGATCCTAGGCTAGTCAAATATTTATTTTTTATTCATTTATTTTTTGCTTATAAAGACATCTCAGACATTTTGGATACTGATCATCCAGAATTCTTTTGAGCTGAAAATGCAAATAAATTATTTGTAATGATTAAATTGACAAGAATATTTATACAAATTCTTCTTCTTGGCAGTGTTTATTATGTATGTATCAGTATTATCCCTTTCCATGACTTTTATTCTGAAATTTGAACACTGAGTGAACAAATACAGCAAAGAGCCCCTCCCTTCCCATTTTCCTCAATAAATTAATTCGATTTAATTTAATAATACATTTTTTCTGACCTGGATAACCCACTAAGGATTGTATCATGTCCATAGGTTACTCTGATCCTGAGAATTCATTAATAATGTGGGGCTGCCCAAACTTTTATTCTCACAAGAAAATAGCATTTTTAATAATTACATGTTACATTTCTTCAGTTTTATGTGTTATATCACCTCCATCTCAATATGGTTTAAATAAAGATCAAATGTCCATATGTTTAAATGTGTGTGGTAATGGGTTCCCTAACCTTTTCACATGAATATAATTGATTGTTTTGATTGTTTGTTTTGTTTGTTTTTCGTTCTTAACTATTTTTAAACCCATTTAACCATTATGAGTGTTGTAATAAGGGTAGCTTTATTGGTAAACTGTAACTAAAAATGATAAAATTCAAAACCTATGCTCTGATTTTCTGGTCACCCTACACTCCTGGATTCAGAGTGGGAGCAGCTCTGATCCCTGTTTATCTATGGAGGGAGCTCCAGCCCATGGCCCCCACACTGGTTGGGGCTCGCACAAAGGACCAGGTCTGGCTGTGTTTACCTGCAGTTAGCACTAGACTAAGGAGCTCGCTCTTGACCTTGTGCTGAGATGATCTTAACACGGCCCGCCTCCAGACTGACCCCGCACTAGAGTGTGTGTGGAGTGGGAGGAATACAGTCCTTTCTGCTGCGGATTACAAAAGCTGAGCATTATTTTGATCTTGAGTTTCCACGTCGGCTCCTGTGGGTCTCAGACAGCTTCAGAACATTGACCTGAAAACTGAGACCTGAAAGCAGAAGCAGTGCAGGAAAGAAACATTACTTACCGGGAAACCAAGTGATAATATACTGTAGTTTCTAACTACAGTGTTTATATACTTAACATTTATAATACTTAACATAAATATGAGCATATGTTTGAAACCACTGTCAGGTGAAGTGAATAACTCGTGGTTCCAGTGGTACCTGACACATGATGGAAATGCTGGGCAGGATGAATGGGCAAGCATGAGAATCCGAGCCACTTTGACAAGACATCAGGTCGGTCTTGAGGGGTGTTCCGGGTTTGCAGTGGTCAAGATCTCATCAGATTGGACAAAGAACCAATTAGAGTTAGCAGTATGTTAACATCAATACCATGATTCCACTTGTTCATCCAATCTGCTTCCCTTGGCACATGGTGCATCCACGAACATCACACACCAAGTCTGTTGGTCATACTGGCTTGCTTTTGTAAACTCATTGAAGCTCGTTTAAGCTGTAGGTGCCTGTTAAAAACTCAGTGTGCTAGTTGAAGCTCCCTGTTTGAGTAACAGTGCGAAGCAAGTTGAAGCTTCATGTTCACTGTTCTCTTCTGTGATGTCTTTTCTTTTATTCGGCAAAACAAAATGATCTATTTTGCACTAACTTATTGCGGGCAGAGCAACAGGGCACCGTTTAAAGGTGGAATTTCATGAGCCTTTTTTGTTTATTTCTTTAAAGGTATATATTAAAACATTTAGCAGTCAGACCCAGTGAATCCATGAATCAAATTCATGAAAGAACACCTCATTAGTAAATCATGAAACCATTTCAGCCAATCATTCTGTAATCTGACACCCAGTGCTGAGCAGCTGCATCTCAATTTTAGGGCATTTTACTTCAACTGCATTAATGCATAATTATTTAATGGATATAACATTGATAAATTCTTGTTCTGTTGGTATCTCGCATTAGACCGAGGTGTTAAGTGTGTTCACAGAGTTTTATACAGTCTTCTTCAGCCTATCACAGGCTTCTGCAGTCATCTACAGTGTTCTCATTGGTCACTGTATTTGAAGTGTAGAAATAATCTAAACAAATTACTCTCTCTAGATTTTACCATTTTGTTTTGGATGTTGTGTTTAGTGTGTTGTATTTGGGATGTTGTGTTTAGGGTGTTGTGTTTGGGATGTTGTGTATTGGACGTTGTGTTTGGGGTGTTGTATTGTTAGCTGTATTGTTAGTTTTAGTGTACCTCTAGTTTAGGTTCTGTTATCTATATTATAATTTCTATTGTTAGTTTTAGTGTTACTTTTTGTGCTAGTTTAAGTTTTGTTAGCTGTATTATTATTTCTATTGTTAGTTTTAGTGTAGCTCTAGTTTAGGTTCTGTTAGCTGTATTATTTCTATTGTTAATTTTAATGTTAGTTTTAATGTAGCTCTGTTAGCTGTATTATTATTTCTATTGTTAGTTTTAGTGTAGCCCTAGTTTAGGTTCTGTTAGCTGTATCTTTCTATTGTTAGTTTTAGTGTAGCTCTGTTAGCTGTATTATTATCATCTCTATTGTTAGTTTTAATGTTAGTTTTTAGTTTAGCTCTGTTAGCTGTATTAATATTTCTATTGTTAGTTTTAGTGTAGCTCTAGCTTAAGCTCTGTTAGTTGTATTATTATTAAGTACATTATTAACTCTGTTGTTAGCTTTAGCATAAACTCTGTTTACATCTAATCACAACAGTATGCAGTGCCTGGACAATATTAAGCATGATTGTGTTTTTCATAGTTTGCATTTTATCCATAACACAGTGAGTTGTGATAAACCATTGACCTACACTAGAGGGATGTTGTGTGGGCAGACCTTTATGTGTTTATGTGTGAAGATCTGAGACTCCTACACAGTAGAATGTAAATACGCACAGATTAAAGCCACAGCACTTTAACCTCAGTGACATTATTTCAGTTAAAATCCAATATGATGGACAACAGAGAGGCCGAAGAACAGCGAGAACTCGGACAGCGGCGAGTTGCACACACTGCACTGCGAGCGGAGGGAAAAACAGACTTGTGTGTGAACCGATTGATTTAAAATGTAAAATAACCTTCATCTTCCTCTCTCTCTGTTTCTGAAAACACAGAAAAACAAAACAGCGAGGAAAGAACAGTATGGCCTTTTCAGCAGCAGGAGGTAAAGTCGGTTCCACTGAAGCTTGGCAATCAAATCTGATCAGATGAAAACTGACAGCAGTGCTGTGCTGACAAACGAGTAGAAAAGGATCAGGACTCTGTGTCTCTAAGACAAGGAGCTTTACATGGTAAGGGAATTAAAATATTTCCTTCTTTTTCCTTCCGTAAGTGGCTCATTATTCAGTCTCAATGTACAACATTTCATTAGCAGCAGCCTATCAGCTTAATGAATTAATTAGATACTGCTTAGACAGGTGATCTTTCAGAAAACGCTGGGACAATCTGCCTGCTTTAGGTTGTACTACCAGCCAGTCTCTCTCTCTCTCTCTCTCTCTCTCTCTCTCTCTCTCTCTCTCTCTCTCTATATATATATATATATATATATATATATATATATTCTATCTATCTATCTATCTATCTATCTATCTATCTATCTATCTATCTATCTATCTATCTAGGTGCTTAAGTGCTTGATATGCTGATGGCCATCAAAACAAAACAGCTCCCTCTACACACCTTGGAATGTGGCATTTGTGGTATCTCCACCAACACGTTCCAGCAGATCGTTGAAGTCCTGTAAGTTGTGGGGTGGAGCGGCTGTGGACCTGTCTTGATGTTCCAGCACAGGTAAATGGAGCACATGCATCCATGACTCCTCACTCCTGGCAAACTTCCTTCATCAGTTGTGTTGTAGTAGAGCTTCTGTTGGTTCTATCATGCCAGTCTTTGTGACCCTTGTGCATCAACAAGCCTTGGGTGCCTTGGTTGGTGGACCACCATTGGTAGGTGCACACCACTGCTGAATGGGAACCCCCTATAAAACTTGGGGGATGCATTATTACCACATCATCAACTCTACTCACTTAATCTCAGACTGGTCTTAATATTTTGGTTATAAATAACAGATATAAAACAGGTCTGTGTGAGTGTGTGATGTCTATGAGTGGGTGTGTTTGTGTTCTTGTCAGTGTTGGATTTATTGTATCACTCCATGACTCTGATAATTACTCTTCAGTCTGTGTGTGTGTGTGTGTGTGTGTGTTTAAGTGTGTGGGTGGGTGGGTAAAGCTGTTTAATCCTCTAACACTCATCACTCACGGCCATGTTAAGAAAATTACTCACACAGCAAAGGAATGGAAATTTTTTAAAGTGGAGAAGCACCAAGATCCACATGCAGAAACAGATTGTGTGTGTGTGTGTGTGTGTGTGTGTGTGTGTGTGTGTGTGTGTGTGTGTGTGTGTGTGAGTGTGTGAGCGAGTGAGAAAGAGAGAGAGAGAGAGAGAGAGAGAGAGAGACTAAGGTATGTACCCACAAAGCCAGCTTCTTGTGCTTTTGCCATCTCCAACCCAGCATCCCTCACACACCCACTCTCGCTGTCATCCATCAGAGCTCTGAGTTGCTGGAGGTTCTGCATTTAATCTCCACTCGTTCAACACCCACTGCATAACTACTTACCCTTTACTCAAATTACATTATGTAATTACTTAAATATATTTACCATATTATTGCATAATTAATTAAATATTTGTGCTCATAAAAATAAAGCTGCCAAAAAGTGCTTAGAAGAAGAGTTCCACAGATGTTTCTTCAAGAAAATCATGATTGTATGTGAGATATGTGAGGAACAGTTGTAAATTTTCAAGAACCTCCACATGATCTAAATGTTTCTGGTTCTTGCATTGATTTAGAGCATTTACATTGTTTAAAGGTTTGACATGGTTCTTTGTAGAACAAAACGAAAGCTTAAATGACTATAGAACCTTTATCTGGTGGATTCTTTCCCTTAATCTTGGCAAGGGCTCAGCAATCCATTACAAAAATAACTCCCAGTTTGGGGATGCCATATGATAGAGGGGCGTTCTACCCTGCAGATGGCAATGAACGGTACACACTTTGAAGCTTGCCCAATATTTAATCAATGTAATTTCAACTGCAACTCATTTGCTACTGTTTCTGAGGCTCAATTCAATATGTATTGTTGATCTCCACTCTATATTCGGTTTCTTTATCATTTTAAGGTGGACTGGCTTTACATTTTTTCAGTGTAAACGTCGCATTACATGTACTCAGAGGGGCTGAAATGAACGAAAGATGAATGTTTCTTGAAAATAGGCCTTTCATGATGTGTACAAGTGTTAATATCAGCCACTACTGCACTTGGCTCTCATTGTCATTCCACAGCTCGCCTGTAAATGTTGACTCTATATTTTAGCACCGTAGTAAAAGACCTGTGTTATTCATTGAATTCAGGACTGCTTGTGTCAGCTTGGGGACTTTTTAATAAAATAAGCGCCGCTGCAACTCGGGAGGAGCACTCAGACCCTTCAAACCTCAGCCCAAAGCGTAAATAAATGAAATGTCTGTCCCGAGTCAGCAGGAAAACGACCCGTGCTGCTCCTCCCGAGCGTGAAAGCTGTGGAGGCGCAAGGGAGACGGATTGTGGTGGTGAAGGGACAGTGACTGAGGTGGGAGGTTGGGGGCTTCACTGTTGTTTCAGATTGTTATTCCTCAAGTGGTCTATTTTTGGCAAAGTCACTTATTTGGTGGTGGACGTGGGGGTGGTTTGGGCAGAGATGGATGAGCCTCGGCTGTGATGACCGCACTGCACACATTAAGTGTCACTCCGAATTGGTCGGCGTATCACTCTGCCTGTCTGCAGCAGAAAAAACACGCAGTGGAACCCACAGAACCGGCGAAGGCCTCCGACTGCGACTCATTTATGGAGGCTGTAGAGTGGGAGTATTATTTCCAAGGTTACATTTGTGGACAGCATACGTCATTACCATGAATCATAGACCTGTCCAAGCTCCGCCCACAAATGTATTCTAATGTATGGAAGCTATTGCTACAAGGTTGGTTTGAAATGCACTGTATTTTAGGTACATATTTTGCTAGGACTTGTTTAGATAAAACACTCAAGATGTTTTATTAGATTCATTCATTCCGTGAAATATCCAATAAATCTGCCTCGCTGTTCCTGATTCTGTATTCTACACATAAAAAGAGGTTCCATATAGGGTTCCAATTGCAGATTTGTAAGATTTGAAAGCATTCTATATAAAATAATATATAATATATAAGATTTTTTTGTGGATTAGGACAATCTATTATCCAGGCACATAACCGTCTGCATCCAGATAATTCTATCATTGTCATGTTCTAAACAAAACCAATGCCTTTAATAAAGACCCCTTAAAGAACCAACATGAACCAAATCTGAAGTAATTTATATACTGAATACCACAGAAACACTGATACAACAGAAACACTATCACAGAAACACTGATATCACAGAAACACTTTTATCACAGAAACACTGATATCACAGAAACACTGAATACCACAGAAACACTGAATACCACAGAAACACTGATACCACAGAAACACTGATACAACAGAAACACTGATACAACAGAAACACTACCACAGAAACACTGAATACCTCAGAAACACTGATATCACAGAAACACTGATACCACAGAAACACTGAATACCACAGAAACACTAATACAAAAGAAACACTATCACAGAAACACCGATATCACAGAAACACTGATACAACAGAAACACTATCACAAAAACACTGATATCACAGAAACACTGAATACCACAGAAACACTGATACCACAGAAACACTGGATACCACATAAACACTGATACCACAGAAACACTGAGCATTTAGAGGGTTTTATTATTTACTTACTAAAACAGTTCTGTTTTACATGGTCTTTGTTAAAGTACTCTCAGGATTTCTGTTCTGACATGTCTCATGTCGTCTGGCTGTTCTGTTATTCTACTCTCCTCCCTGTATAGTTGCGTGTGTGTGTGTGTGTGATGTGTGTGTTTCTAATGAATATACATGTTTTCTGCCCACCTCTGCTGTCAGTGGTAATAATGCCCCCCTTATTACAGCCACATTATTATTATTATTATTATTATTATTATTATTATTATTATTATTATTATTATTATTATTATTATTATATATTTTTTGGTCAAACGGTGTGGATCCAAGTCCCTCAATGACATTTGAATATGTCTTTACATGCCAGGTGAGTCTGCTCTGTTGTCATAGCAACAGGTGCCTTTGCAGGCCCTTCTTGAGCACATTAGCCTCCGCCTGCTGGTTCCAGACTCGCCGCATAGACGAGGGACTGAGCAGCTGAACAAGGCTTTAAATAAACAGCGCTGAGAAGCACCACTACTCATGAACCGTGAAGTGTGTGATTTAATTAAAACACAGTTTTAACAGTTTTAAAGGACCCACCATCTTCAGTTCTGATCCGAAGGACCTGCACCCAGCTGTCCTTGTTATTTTTAAATAGCGTGTGAGTGTGATGTAGAGCGTTAACACTATAATGTTTTTTAAATGTGAGTGTATATATAATCAACCATCCTCATTTCTATATTCACTGTCCATTCCATCAGTTCCCCTGAGCATACAGGAGCTCTTTGTAGTTCTATAATTGCAGACTGTGGTTCATCTGTTTCTCTGCAGACTTTATTCTCCTCCTTTCACCCTGATCTTCAGTGATCAGGACCCCACAGGACCACCACCGAGCAGCTATTATGTGGGTGGTGGGTCATTCTCAGCACTGCAGTCGCACTGACATGGTGGTGGTGTGTTAGTGTGTGTTGTGCTGATATGAGTGGATCAGACACAGCAGTGCTGCTGTTTAAACCCCACAGTGTCACTGCTGGACTGAGAACAATCCACCAACCAGAGATGTCCAGCCGACAGCGTCCTGTGGGCAGCGTCCTGTGAGCACTGATGAAGGACTAGAGGACGACCAACACGACCTGTGCAGAAACAGATGAGCTTCTGTCTCTGACTTTACATCTACAAGGTGGAGACACTCGGTAGGAGTGTCTGACAGAGTGGACTGTGAGTGGACACAGTGTTTAAACACTCCAGCGGCACTGATGTGTCTGATCCACTCGTACCAACGCAACACACACTAACACACCACCACCATGTCAGTGTGACTGCAGTGCTGAGAATGACCACCCACCCACATAATAGCTGCTCTGTGTTGGTCATGTGGGGTTCTGACCGTTGAGGATCAGGGTGAAAGGAGGAGATTAAAGTATTAAGAGAAGCAAATACAGTCTGTAATTATAGAATAATAAAATGAATGTAGAAAAGCTTGTCATATATACAAACTAAACTGATAAATGTACTGTCAGCATTTTCCCACTTCAGCCTACAACAGTTAATCACCCATTCATTCTACACCCGTTTAGCCCCACGCATTCAGCCTACAGCAGTTTAGTCCCACCCAATTAGTCTAAACCAGTCTAACCCTAAAGTCTGGAGACAGGTGGATGGGTTTGTTTTGACAGAGGACAGGAGGGTCTTCTCTACAGGATTTGCAGTGTGTATATATATATATATATATATATATATATATATATATATATATATATGTGTGTGTGTGTGTGTGTGTGTGTGTGTGTGTGTGTGTGTGTGTGTTTTGGCATGTTTTCTCCCTCCATCTGTTCAGCTGCTCCTCAGGGAGGCTGTGCTCGGCACACCGGAGACTCAACAGGACGTGAAGTGTGTGAGCCGCCTCCATGAAGTGTGTGAAGCTTCAGATGGCGGGGGGCGTCCCTCTCAGCACCTGTTGGTCAGGTAACTAGTGTGTGTGTGTGTGTGTGTGTGCGTGTATGTGTGTGTGAGTCTGTGTGAAGGCACCCACTGGGAGCTGATGTCTCCTGCCTTAATGAATATGCAGCATGGCCAGTTAACCAGTCAATCAGGCCCTGCGGCGGCAGCAGCCTCTTTAAAGAGCCTCAGATTAATGCGTCCTGTCACGAAGCATATTGAGTTTCTTTGCTTCAGACGCCTTTTGTTTTTCCCTCCGATTCCGCCCATTCATAACAATTACCTGCCCCCCTCGCCCCCTCGCCCCTTAGCGTGGCTGCGGGCTTTGCAGGTGGATGGTTACTGTGGTGCCGAATAAATTAAAACGAATCTAAACAACAACAGTAACAGCAGTGTCCCGCAGGACCTCAGGTCCCGGGGAAACAGCTACCTACACACTTTCTGTGATGGAGAGTTGGGTCAACTTATATCAACTTGCAGCAGGGTCACGCCTGCTCAGGTGTTCCTCAGGACGTGCCATGCCTTGTGCTTGGAAAAATACATTTCTGCATCAGTGGACCATATGAAATTTTTCCATCTGGCACACAGTTCATCTCCTCCTCGTCGGCAGGGTGCAAGACTTTTTATTATGTAGTGTTTTCTTTAAAGAGCTCATATCACAGGAAAAAACATAACTTTCCAAAGTATATACATATACTTGGACCCTGCTTACTCAATCTACAGCTGTTTTGCCCCACCCCCTCAGCCTACATCAATTTAGCCCCGCCCACTCAATCTAAAAATCACGTAGTAAGACCTGTTGCCAAAGCTTTAACCTCCTGGCTCTAAAGGACAATTTATGAGAAGTAAATTGTTTCATCATTCTTTGAATTATTATTAAAATTACAGTTATTTTATTATCATATTATTCCTATTATTAAAACTATTAAAGTATTGAAAATATCACATTAATATTGGAATTTCTTAGAATGAAATGATATTTTCTGTTTGTTTAATTAATTAATTGAATAACTGTTGTCTAGCTAATCCTAAAGCTTCAGATTCTTTGGGACACTATATGAAAATCGTATGATTTAATTACCTTTGGCTTCAGTTTGATATTAACTGAATATATTTATTTTAGTAACTTAAAATAATTTGTAAATTAGCAACTGATTTCTTGCTCATTCTAAAGCTTCAGGTTCAACAGGACATTACGGGTTTGTTCACTCTTTATGGATCTAAGTTTCAGCTTAATTAACCAATATTTGTTCATTGTTATAAACACATAATTCAATAAAAAAAAATGGTAAATGAGTTTTTAACTTGGTTCAGCCAGCATGGTGAGCATATGTCGCGGGGCACCAAAAAGCCAGAGTGCACAGGCCCAGATCAGTGATCTAAACGAACAAAATGAAGAAAGAAAAGCCCATTGACCTGTTCACCATAGACACAAAAGCAGGCCATCTGCAGCACAGCTCTCCAGCAGATGGACAGAAACAGCTGGCTTTGTCGAGCTCTGTCACAGCAAAGGTTTCATTTCTCTCTGAGCTGTACGTGTGAATGGAGCCGCGGCTGCGTGAACGGGCCTTGCTCGATGTTGGGCTTGTCTGGGCTGGCTCAGACCCAGTCGCTCTTCTCTCCTCCTGCGTTAATGACTTTCTGTAGGCAGGCTGAAATGGCCCTGAGCTTTAGAGAATTGGAGGTGATGGAGGCGAGCTTTCTGAAGCTTCTTTTCAAGGCTGAGGCTGCCTGAAAGCTCCCGTCACCACTTTTACTGCAGAAATGGACAGGCTTTCTGTGTGCTGGAGTGCTGCATAATGCGTGTCCTTTAAGCTTTCATGAACAGTACTGCAGCTGAAGGCAGGAGGACATAATCGACTCCTAGAAGGGACTCATTGCTGGAGCAAAGATGTTTTCAGACAATACAGAGCCTTCAGATGTTACTGATGTTGCATTTATGCAAGACTGTCAGAGGAACTGCAGCGTTCAATATTTAAAAGTGACAGTTCTGCAAAAAAACAGATCTCACTTTTTTTCTTGCACGGTTTTAAACTTTACTACTTTAGCGTTGTTCTACCCATTCAGCCTACAGCGTTTTGGCCCCAGATGTTCAGCCTACAGAAATTTAACACTGCCTATTCAGAATACAGCACCTTGCCCACTCCCATTCACATTAGCCCCACCTATTCAGCCTACTGCAGATTTGCCCTCCCCTTTATCAGTTTAGCCACACCCATTCAGCCTAAAGCAGTCTAATCCTACCTCTTTAGCCTAGAGAAGATTAGCCTTACCCATTCAGCCTACAGCAGTTTAACCCACCAGTTTAGCCTACATCATTTTAGCCCACTCACATTCAGCCTACAGCATTTTAGCCCCACCCATTCAGCCTACAGCAACAGTTTAGCCCCACCCATTCAGCCTACAGCTACAGTTTAGACCACACCCATTCAACGTGATGCAGTCTAATAATGCTTACCCATTCAGCCTAGAGCAAATTAAGCCCTGCCTATTACAGTTTACTGATGTACTGTTATTGCATTCATACCGATCCGTTCCCGGCAGCATAACACCGGCCGCTCATGCTGAAGTTATACAGAGTGTTTCAGAACAGAGCTGATTTACATATATCAGTTTTAAAAGAGTGAGCGTGAGCTCTTTGGCACAGAATATCAGCTCCGTAGAAGGTAACTGCAGGCTTTCAGAACTAATAAAGAGCTCCTGCCAATATTCATAAGTACCACCTCTGTTTGAGTTTCTGACGGGTCGTCTTTACCGAGCTGTTGTCACAAAGCTCCGAGGGACAGCTGCTTATTCACAGTGAAGTGCTAAACGCATCACTGAAACGAGATGTCACATTAGCAGGCCCTGTTTGTGTTGGAGCGTCAGCGTGAAAGGGTGAAGTTAGGCCGGGCTTTGTTCTCGCTGAAAACCCGCCATCACCGAAGCCTTTCAGGGGAGAACATGGGCCAGCAGCGGCCATCTGTCCACCCCGCTATTGCCCGATGCTGTTTTATGTGTACACACAGCTTGCGTTCTGAGCAATATTGTCATATCGTTCTCTCTCGGCTTCATCACCCACTGAGAATAAAAGCCTGTTTGGACAGCACAGTGGGTCTAGGACTCATCTCTGAATGACGAGCAGCTGAAATGGCAGCAGCAGACAAACAGCACTAAGTGACTGATGTTTTAGATAAAATACGTTTTGGCATCATCTCAACTGTCTCACAGACACACGGAGCATAGTGCACAACCATGGATATGAGTCATTGTTGTGGTCAACAAATCAAACCTTGGTCAATCTGTGGTTTGAAAAGTAGGAAAGAAAACATGAGTGTACTTTTCAGGTCATCAGCTTTTTTCCAGCTTCCCACATTTGCCAGGAGTCGCCCTATGAATGTGACTGAATGGGGTTTAAACTGTGGTAGGCTGAATGAGCTAAACTGCTCTAGGTTGAAAGGGTGGAGTGCAACCAAACTTTTGTGGACTGAAAGGGTGGGGCTTAACATCTCTAGGGTGAATGGGCTGGGCTAAGCTGCTGTAGGCTAAATGGGTGGGGCTAAACTGCTATAGGTTGAAACGGTGGGGCTAAACTGCTGCAAGCTGAATATGTGGGTCTAAACTGCTATAGGTTGAAAGGGTGGAGCTAAACTGCTGTAGGCTGACTGGGTGGGACTAAACTGTCATAGGATGAATGGGTGGGGCTAAACTGCCATAGGCTGAATGGGTGGGGCTTAATGCTATAGGTGGAGAGCATGGAGGCGATATGCTTTAGGCTGAATTAGCAAAGCCAAACTGCTGTTAGATGAATAGATGGGCCTGAACTGCTGCATGGAGCTAAAGTGCTGTAGCTGAATAGAGGAATGGATGTGACATCACAAACAACAAATCTATAACAGTCTAGTGTTCATAAATGGACAGTGGTGTGAAGAGTGAACAATATGTTCTGAAATTGTAACAGTGTGCACATAATATCAAACTCACTTTTTTATTTAAAACAGTGGATAAACTACTTTTCTGTGATATTGGTCCTTTAAAGTCCTCAGAAGCTCATAGCTTGGATGTGCTCCGTTATCTAAGCCATTGTTCAAAGCCTGCGCTCAAACCCTAACGTCTTCTCCACAGCGGCCATTGATTCAGGCTGCAGTTGGGCTTTGTTCTGCTGCCTCTCATCCTTCTTGCTCTTCTTTTTTTTTTTTTTTGCTTCTTCCAGAGTGTGCACACATCATCTGTGTCTTTTAACAGATATGTCTTCAAGGACACTTTACAGTAATGTTGTCTATTGTTAAAGTGCATGAGTTTTCTTGTTAAAAATTTGGAGTGTTTTCATTCATGGTTTATTTACAGCCATTGAGGTGGGATGGTCTGAAAGTTTACAACCTGCACTTCTGCACCCGTTTCTCCACCTGTTTCCCTCAAAATATGAGGCTGAAATAACTGAACCAAATAGAAGAGCAGGTGTGTTGTGAACACCCTGCAGGAGATGGAGTCAGAATGCTGGAGAAGTGAAATTCAGTAGTTTATGATCTTTCCATTCTTTAAGCCTCGTGGAGTACACGCCAATCAGCTGTAGCATTATGGCCATCTGTTTCTCTGCATACTTTGTTATACTCCTTTCCTCCTGATCTTCAATGGTCAGGACCCCACGGGATCAGCAAACTCCTACCTAGTTGTTCCAGGTTGTAGATGTAAAATCAGAGGCTGGATATTTTGGTTGCTGGACTGTTCTCAGTCCAGCAGTGACACTTAGGGGTTCAAACACTCCAGCAGCACTACTGTGTCTGAAGCCCTCATACCAGTGCAACACCAGTGAACACACCACCACCATGTCAGTGTCACTGCAATATTGAGAGTGACAACACCACTCATACAATACCTGTTCTATGGTGGTCTTGTGGGGTCCTGACCATTGAAGAGGGTGAAAGGATTCTAACACAGTATGCAGAGAAACAGATGGACGACAGGCTGAAAAACTGGACTGTGAGTGTAGAACCAAGTAGGTGGTCATACTGTTATGGCTGATAGGTGTATGTGTGGGGCAGTCTGCTGTCCAACTGGTGCCAGTAAGCACTGCCTCAGGCACTGGGTATTACAATCTTGTTAACATGACACCTTCCAAGTTTTCTGTTTGGCATCCTAGGTAGGGTGCCCCCTGATTGTACCCTTATAATTCTTATTACCTCGCTGCATATCTTTAATACAGCATTATAAACAGTGATAGCAGTAGACACAGGGGTAACTGGAACATGGCTATTTTCTGAAGCTAAACTGGTTCCATTAGAATGCTTTTGATGATCTAATCTTATAGCTGTGTTGCCACCAATTTCCCCACCAGCTGATATTTCTCCAGATTCCCCCAAGGACTGTTTCTGTACCATAACAGTGTTTGTTCAGGATAGATGTGTGATGACTGATGTATTTGAATCTCACCTTAATGGTGTACTAGAGCTACGTTTTGATGCAGATCTACCCTTTTTAAATGCGACCTAAAATACAGCTTCCAAACGTGGTGGAGGTAGTTTCACACACACCAAGCAATAAGAACAAAATCCTACAAATGCCACACTTTCAGCTCCTCTTTGCTACTTCATGCATCTTTCAAGCTAGTTATATCATCCCAGAAGCCTGGAATCAGGTATTTCTCATATCTTCTCATATCACATTCTCCAAAAAGGGGGGGGGGGGGTACATTTGTAGCACTAAAAGGACTTGTAATCAATCCCCTTTTTATGTGCACATTTTAAAAATGTATATAAATATAATTATATTTATGTGCATTTAAGTATTTGCTGTGTAGTTTCCTTTCCTTTCATTCCCTGCTTAGAACCTATTTCCCTAAACTCTTTTAATAACAGATTCTCTATTCACCTCACAGATGGAGGGAGATGTCTCACAATGCTGTATATTAGTAGATCAAACAGGTTAAAAAAGATAATTAAACAGATTAAACAGAATCCTCTTCAGCAAGACCCTTAAAAAATGAAATAATTTGGAAAACTCCCACTCACTGTATGAGCAGTTCATTATAGTGCTGAATGGCTCAGAGTGTTTTGGGCAGGAGTTCAGTGTTTGGACTCGATGCTGCTTGGGCCTGCCATAAACCCACAGGCCCTGGATCCGACTCTGCGTTCTGGAAACCGTTTCTCGGGAAGCATTTTCTGCATGAGGAAATCAAAGCAGGCGGTAATGAGATGAATAAATGAGGAGGGCTGTGTGCATTTCAGCAGGTGTGAATATTCTCACCTCAACATCGGGGTCTTGTGCTGGTGAATTATGGGTGGTTTCCATGGGGATGAGCCTAATTATGACTAGCTCTTCGGAGGAAGTCAAGACAAAAATGTACGGGATTCCTAAAGTTGTGTATAGTAATTTATATTGTAAGCTCTCTATGGTTCTAGATATATGTGTAATAGACGTTTGGAAAACCCCTAAAGTGGACTGTACTATTGTTATGCACTGGTTACGCTGCCTCAGGTTCCACCCATATTCACTACAAAGAGTACAACTTACTTTGAGTTAATTAGCTCACTCTTGTTTAGATGAAAGTGAACGGCTCACTAACATAGCTGGTACAGACAGCCCACCCTGCCAGACTTCCAAGTCTGGAAGTCCTGAATGTTGGATCAGATGTGGGGGTGGGATGCAGCTCTTTCGTTCCTCTACTTAATTCTCTCCTGCTCTTGTCTTTCATTTCTGATGCTGTTTGCGGTTGGTGGACATCAGGGAGTCACTATCAGTATGCAGGAGAGTCCCGTGTCTTCTGGAAGATGTGAGCTTGCTGAGCTTGCTACCATTAATAAGTGATGGGGGATGAGCCTTTACTTACAAAGCTCCCAGCTCTGGAATAACCTTCCAGATAATGTTCGGGACTCAGACACAGTTGCAGTTTTCAGGTCCAGGCTGAAAACTCACTTGTGGGGCTTTTGGTGATTAATGTCTCCATTTAGATAAAGGTTGCAGATCCAGGGGTTCATGGCCATTGCAGTAAACTGAGACATTGGTGCTGTCATCCCACCACTTGCACACAATCCCTCAGTTTTGTGGTCAGTGGAGCGGGTGGATGCCAATTTTTCAGGGTGCTTGTTTTTGTCTTACCCTCTGGTTCCCTCCTTTTACGTAGACTGTCGCTTGCCATGCTCTGGCAATGTTTAGATTCACCATTCTCCATAATTCCTAACACAACTTATTCCATCTCTTCACCTTTCCTGAGTAAATGACTGTCCACCTGTCTGGACTGATGCTGATGGTAGGGTTTCCTGCTACCTGCCTAAGGCCAGCTGCCCACATTCTGTTGACGGGATCCATTCAGACTGAGTCTCTGACCAGTATACACTACTAGATTACGCTCAGAGTCGGGTCAGACTGAGTCTCTGACCAGTATAAACTACTAGATTATGCTCAGAGTCAGGCCAGACTGAGTCTCTGACCAGTATACACTACTAGATTATGCTCAGAGTCGGGTCAGTCTGAGTCTCTGACCAGTATACACTACTAGATTACTCTCAGAGTCGGGTCAGACTGAGTCTCTGACCAGTATACACTACTAGATTACTCTCAGAGTCGGGTCAGACTGAGTCTCTGACCAGTATACACTACTAGATTACTCTCAGAGTCGGGTCAGACTGAGTCTCTGACCAGTATACACTACTAGATTACTCTCAGAGTCGGGTCAGACTGAGTCTCTGACCAGTATACACTACTAGATTACTCTCAGAGTCGGGTCAGACTGAGTCTCTGACCAGTATACACTACTAGATTACTCTCAGAGTCGGGTCAGACTGAGTCTCTGACCAGTATACACTACTAGATTACTCTCAGAGTCGGGTCAGACTGAGTCTCTGACCAGTATACACTACTAGATTACTCTCAGAGTCGGGTCAGACTGAGTCTCTGACCAGTATACACTACTAGATTACTCTCAGAGTCGGGTCAGACTGAGTCTCTGACCAGTATACACTACTAGATTACTCTCAGAGTCGGGTCAGACTGAGTCTCTGACCAGTATACACTACTAGATTACTCTCAGAGTCGGGTCAGACTGAGTCTCTGACCAGTATACACTACTAGATTACTCTCAGAGTCGGGTCAGACTGAGTCTCTGACCAGTATACACTACTAGATTACTCTCAGAGTCGGGTCAGACTGAGTCTCTGACCAGTATACACTACTAGATTACTCTCAGAGTCGGGTCAGACTGAGTCTCTGACCAGTATACACTACTAGATTACTCTCAGAGTCGGGTCAGACTGAGTCTCTGACCAGTATACACTACTAGATTACTCTCAGAGTCGGGTCAGACTGAGTCTCTGACCAGTATACACTACTAGATTACTCTCAGAGTCGGGTCAGACTGAGTCTCTGACCAGTATACACTACTAGATTACTCTCAGAGTCGGGTCAGACTGAGTCTCTGACCAGTATACACTACTAGATTACTCTCAGAGTCGGGTCAGACTGAGTCTCTGACCAGTATACACTACTAGATTACTCTCAGAGTCGGGTCAGACTGAGTCTCTGACCAGTATACACTACTAGATTACTCTCAGAGTCGGGTCAGACTGAGTCTCTGACCAGTATACACTACTAGATTACTCTCAGAGTCGGGTCAGACTGAGTCTCTGACCAGTATACACTACTAGATTACTCTCAGAGTCGGGTCAGACTGAGTCTCTGACCAGTATACACTACTAGATTACTCTCAGAGTCGGGTCAGACTGAGTCTCTGACCAGTATACACTACTAGATTACTCTCAGAGTCGGGTCAGACTGAGTCTCTGACCAGTATACACTACTAGATTACGCTCAGAGTCGGGTCAGACTGAGTCTCTGACCAGTATACACTACTAGATTACGCTCAGAGTCGGGTCAGACTGAGTCTCTGACCAGTATACACTACTAGATTATGCTCAGAGTCGGGTCAGACTGAGTCTCTGACCAGTATACACTACTAGATTATGCTCAGAGTCAGGTCAGACTGAGTCTCTGACCAGTATACACTACTAGATTACACTCAGAGTCAGGTCAGACTGAATGTCTGACCAGTATACACTACTAGATTACACTCAGAGTTGGGTCAGACTGAGTCTCTGACCAGTAAAAAAAAGTCATAAACCAGTCTGTGCCCCTCACACACCACCTGATTCTCGCTCCAACTGTTGACTCCATTTCATGAAAATCTGCAGACTAGAACTAGCACAGACATGGCCAAACTGACACTCAGGGCTAAAATTTAGGTAAAGATTGTGTAACCCTGGCTTAAGCTTCATAACTTAGGATCAGAACAGCCTACAGACACAAGACACATATCATAACAAATCTTACTCTGTTGGTTTATATAATTTTATTTATACTGCTGTCAAGTATCACGAAGCACTTTTTATAAATGCCATTGTTAGTCTAATCATCGCAAATAACTTCATCTAAATTATTGCATTTTCAGATCAAAACACTGTGGTCCAACCTTTGGTAGAAACATCATGAATTTCCAACAAGATTTTTTAATCCTTACATGCAAAAACAAACAACAAAAAAAGCATGAAGTAAACTTTTGATCAAAATATGAACAAATATCTAAATTCTGCTTAGGATCTCCTTAAAGTACTGTAAATACTTTCTGTTCACTAATCTTTAGAAGAATAAAGGTACAGCAATCTACCAGCAGCACTGTGCAAAATTAAAATGATTTATGACTTTCTTTGGAACATAAAAGCACAGAAATGTTATAAGTGATCTGTAAGAAAAAATATAAAATGCTAAAAAGAATGTTAAAAATGGGCTTTCGAAGGTGAGACTTTGATTAGTGTTGTTCAGCACTGTTTACTCTCAGCTCAGCTTTTAAGGTCGACAGGTTACTTATGGTACTTTATTAAAATGTCAGCACCAGTCCATTGTTCACAGTCTTTAATTCATGGCCCTCAATGGCACTTTAAAAAGAAAGCAGTGCTGGCCACCCCAGTGAAAGCTAAATCTGTGTGCGATCAGTGTCAATAATAGCTGAGTGTTTCAGGTGTTTCAGATGAAGATATTACGCTCTGATAACGAGCAGTTAATTAATTTACTGGTGAGAGCTGGTTAAGTGAAGCAAAGCAGAACTATTAGGGCTGGGTGATTTTTTTTCTTGTCAAGGGCAGTCGCTTGTTGAAATAGCTTTAATTGCAGCATTAGTCTGGTCAGGCTCAGCAACGTGATGGTCATGATTGGAAACACTGCTGCTGCGAGAAGCGTAAATACTTCTGAAGCAGTCTGTGGGGCTTTGGAGAGAATTAGAAGTGCTATGCTTTTACCTGTTGAGCTGCTAATTGCGGGGATCTGAAAGCCCCGTCTGGCCGCTGCTCAATAAGGGAAGACTGCTTCTGGTTTAGATTCATTTAAAGCATCTAAAGTGTCTTTTCTATTCAGCACCAAATCTTTCCTCTTATCGCAGTGAAAAGATCAGCTTGGCCTGTTTGTTAAGCTCTTACTAATGACTCACAACAAAGCCATGTGGCTCTCTTGATACGAGTCTGCACTTATTACATTGACATTCAGATTGCATTGAGGAGGCCACAGTCTCTAATTGGGCAGCTCATTAGGAGAGGGTGTCTTGAATAGTGCCAGATCAAAGTTATTTTTCTGTTCTGATGGAACACATCAAAGTCTGACTAATCAAAATGATCTCTGATTGGTGCTGTTTGGTGGCTGCATGTTGTGACTAGGCCAGCAGGTTTAATGTAAGGGTGAGGATGATGTTAGAAAGATGCAATTGTGCCATTCTGTTGTGTGGATAGAAACCGGAATTAATATTTAAAGGTTTGTAATCTTTGTTTGAACACCTTTTTTTTTATTAACACAATAGGCCACGAGAGGCAGTTTATTATTGAGATTATATCACAGGGAAGCAGAGACCACTCTATCATAGTGCAATCTATCACCAACACACCACATGGACCTATATCTTATCCTACCTCTAATTAATGTGCAATATCTGCTGCTGACAGAACGGTACAAGTGCAATACATACACAGGTTCTGTGCAGTATCTAGTCAGTACCTGTTTGGAAATGTGCAATATCCATAAAATTGCATGTGTAAAGTGTAAATGTGTAGAGTTTCATAATTGAATTTATTAAAATATTTTTTTTTTCTGCATACAGATACATTGTTTATTTATTTATTTCTATAGAATATCCTATATTTTGTATCTTGTATACATTGTACATTGTCTACTTACTGTTCTTAATCTACGAAACTGTGTATTCTGCTGTAACAATGCAAATTTCCCCAGTGGGACAATAAAATTAAGTCTTATTTTTTCTTATTTTATATTATCTTATATTTTGGCTAGACTGAAAAAAGTAATCGGACAATTTCAGACATTATTACGCTATGTTTGGACCAAACACACTCCAAACATGGTGGAGGTAGTTTCACACAATGTTACTGTAACCAGGACCCCCCCAAAGTAAGCAATTAGAACAAAAACCCACAAATGACAAACTTTGTGCTGCTTCAACCATCATTCACACAGCTGCTTATATAATTCCAGAAGTCTGGAATCAGGGGTTTATCATATCTTAATGTTTAGCACAGTGAAGATTCTCCACAAAAGGTGGCATTAGAATATGAATATCACTGAAAGGAAGGAGACTCCAGTGAATGTATAAAAAGAAGCCAGAATTGTTGTACAAACAAATTAAAGTTGTAATATTTGTTCTAACACTTTTCTATCCAACTTTTTTTATTAAAAAAACAAAGCAAGAGAGGCTGTGTATTTGACGAAAAAGTAATTGGAAACATTAGACATTATTACATTATTATTTCTTGGACGATACAAACTTAATAAAAATTACTGTACCATTATCATTAGAAATTAAAGAACCCATTTTCAGAACGCTAAAAAAGTGCTGCGCTTGACTGGATAACAAGTTCTTCTTATTGGTGGAAAAATGTTTGATTCTTTGTGGAACTTTTAAAAAGGATCCCACTGTTACAAGTCTAAGCACACTTTTAGAGCACTTTTATCTGAACACTCATAGGTCCTTTAAAGGTTCACTTGTAAAAGTATTGAAAGCTTCAATGAAAGTTCAACCAGAAGACTTAATTGCCATGCTTTCCTTCCTTCCTCAACCAATCGCTTTCAAATGCATTTATTCACCTTTGCTGCTTTACAGACGCTCATCCCCGGCAAGACTAAAGTGCTATACGTTCCTGGAACTCACTGGTTCTCACCTTGATCTTACCAATTCCTTTGAGAACTCACTGGTCAATCCATCGGCAGAAGCACAGAGCCTTGGTGTAGTTGTGGATGACCAGTTATCTTTCTCTGCTTATGTTGCAAATCTGACTCAATCATGCAGATTTCTTCTTTACAACAGACAGGAGCTCAGGTACTGCAACACTAGAACGCCAACTCCCTTCTAGCTGGCCTTCCTATGTGGACCATCAGGCCGGTGCAACTCATCCAAAGTGCAGTGGCATGACTTGTTTTTAATGTTCTCAAATTCAGTCATGTAACTCCTCTGCTGTGTTCTTTTCATTGGCTTCCTTTAGCTGAACATCAGATTCACAACCTTGATGCTGGACCAGCCCTCCGAACCTGATGGCAATGGTCAAAACTCAATCTGTACTAAAAGCCCTTCAAGCATCAAGTACAGCTTGGCTTGACTCACCGTCCCTCAAGATGCAAGGAAGACAAGCATCCAGACTTTTTTCTGTTCTGGCACCAAAATGGTATAATGAACTTCCTCTGGGATTCCGAACAGCTGAGTCACTCGCTGTCTTCAAACACAGACTGAAAACCATCTCTTTCAAGAGCATTTAACTCATTAAAGGTTTATATTTATACTGGATCTTGTTGGACTCAATCTGACATTTGTTTTTGGCAGCATCTAAGCGTGAGGAATCTCTGGACTCTAGCCTCTTCTAACTAGCTAAGGATATCCGAATGAACAGCAAAGCACTTTTGTAAGTCTCTCTGGATAAGAGCCTCTGCCAAATGCTGCAAATGTAAATGTCATGCTGACATGTCCCTCCTTCCTCTCCATCGCCACCAGTTTGGTCTCGATTGGTCGGTTTGGCTCTGCCCCTGCCTTCATACTTGGAGTTTATGTGATGTGATGGCAGCATTTTCTGTTGATTGCTTGCATATTAGTTGGCTAAGTAATGATGTGTAGGACATCTGGGAAGAACAAGCTTGAGCATCGTTTGAAAACGTCATAGCACTTTGTGTGTTGGCATGCTGTAGAGAAAAAAAAAAAAACCTTAAAAATAAACCACAAAACTGAATTGCACACCTTTCATGCCATCACTCCACACATAAAGTTCTGCGGAGCAGATACACATTTCTAAAGCTACGCCTACTGGTTATTTGAAATGGTTATTCTCTGAACCAGTTGCATATGTGCTGCTGCAGAGTCAGAGCTGCTTCCAGTTTTGAGTAGTGATTTTGCACATGAGCGATCCGACTACAGCACTACAATGCCAAAGGCTATTAACCTTCAAATTGTACATCTTTGGTCAGAATACAATTTTCCTGCATACTCCGAAGAGTCATCTGGTAGAAATATTTTCATTGCTGGTGGCTGGTTTTGGGTGGTCTGTGGTAGTTTGTGATCATCAAGGTGGTTGAAAATCTGGTCATCCAGGGGAAAACGTGGTTATCTAGCTCTTGACCAGCTCA